>JARHVA010000254.1:1600000-1802500 GCA_037957365.1 Torreya grandis | reverse complement strand
GGGAATGATAATAACTCTGATACACCCACCACATTGACACTTTGAGCCATCAAAAAACATGGTAATTTGGTAGGTGATGTCCTCTTGAGAAAGAGTTATGATGGACTCATCCAAAAACACAAGAATAAGTGTTTGGTTTTATTGCAAAGGAGCTTTGACCAATGGATTAGTTATAACCTAACCTTCAATAAACTTTTGTTATAAGAACTCAAGGTCAAACTCAGCTAGGAGTATGAGCTACTTAGCCATACATTGGTTTTGGTATGGTTTAGAGTGCATGTATTTGAGTGGGTCAGTGTGGTTGATGACAAGGGCTTTGTGATTGAGGAGGCAATGATGAAGTTTGTTAGCCATGAATACTAAGGTGAGGTAAATATTCTCGATATTGTTGTATCAAATCTCATACTCTATAAGTGTTTGAGTTATATAGTAGACAACTTGATTTTTTTATTAATTATAGTAAGTATTTCCCCTAAGGAATGGTCAGTGGTGGATACATAGAGATAAAAGGGTTGGTCCTATTTACGAGGCGTTATAATAGGTGGAAAAATAAGGTTCTCTTTGAGTGGATCAAAGGCTTGTTGGTAGTCCTTAGTCCACTTAAAGGATGTATCTTTATTGAGAAGATGATGAAAGGGTTGGCATCTATCTGATAATTGAGAGATGAAGCAATAGATGGATTGGTGCTTCTATTTTATGCTAAGGAGTTTCTTAAGGTGGGTTGGAGGTGGCATATCAAGGATCACTCTAACTTTGGTAGGGTCTACTTTTATTCTTTGAAGATAAATGATAGAGCCAAGATGATTTCCAGATAGGACCTGAGAAACAAATTTCTTGGGGTTGATTTAGACATGGAAATGGATTAGGTGCTCAAAGATAATTTTAAGAACTTCTAGATGATCCTTTATATATTTGGATTTCTTAAGGAGATCATCTACATAGTCCTCTATGATTTTATGTATGTGATCATGGAAGATGTAAGTCATCACATGCTGGTAGGTTGCACCAACATTCTTTAGACCAAATGGTATGAATTTATAGAAAAAGGTTACCCAAGGGGTGATGAAATAAGTATTATACAAATCCTTAGTGCCAATCAAGATCTGAATATATCTCAATAAACTATCCATGAGAGATAACATCTTGTGGCCAGCTTTAAGTTCAATAAATTAGTCTATGCTAGGCATGGGGAAGTCATCCTTTAGACAAGCCAGGTTAAGGTCATAAAAGTCAATATAGAGTTAAACTCCCCCTATAGGATTGGTAATGGAAATGATATTAGAAACTCATGATGGATAGTTAATGGGTTTGATGAAATTGATAGATAAGAGGCACTAAAGCTCTTCTTTAACTAGAAGGGTGATATGAGGGTGCATCTTGTAAAGATTTTACCTAATATGCTTAGCATTAGGATGGATGAGAATGTTATGGAGAGATATATAAGGGTCAATTATGGGCATATCTTGATAATACCAAGAAAATTCTATGATTTAGTCACAAAGGAAGGAAGGGTAATCTTGTTGATCTGTAGAATTTAAGGATTGACCAATCTTTACAATGAAAGGTTATCTTGAGTACCCAAGTTGACATCGATAGTGGATTCATTCACCATGGTTTAATGCTTAGGAGGAAGTGATTTGTGGATATAATAATCCACCACACCAAAATAGGTGAAAACAAAATCATCATCCTAATGTTAGACAATGTGGATGGTAGGAGAGTCAGTTTCTACCATTTTAGGATGAATAAAAGGAAAGGTTTTAGTTTGGCCATCCATTTGATAGGTTAGGGGGCCCAAAATAATAGTATTGAATAAAAAAATCTAGGAGGGATTGTTTTAAAATCCTTATACTTTAAAGGAGATGGGTTTGGTGAGGATGGAATGTCTTCCTCGATGGTGGTGATGGGTTTGGGTGAATTAGTGGGTTGTTATGGTGGTATGAACCCAAGTCCAAATAACTCATGAGGTTTCAAGGTTTTGATCAAAGGTAACTCATGGGATCCATGTTCATAATGGCCAAGTTTGAATCCTTTATATGCATACCTATGAAGGTAAAAATTTTCAAATGTTGGTTTATCCAAATAATAAAAATTAGAGGTGAATGGTCAGATATAAGAGGTAATAGAGGAAGAAAGAAATAGATGATCAAGACCCCAATATACAAATTTTATTTAGCGGTTGTAAAGTCTAAAAGGAATGATGTTTTCAATATTAGGATCATAATTAGGATCATGGTCAAGGTTCCCAAACTCTTGATGAGTAGGGAAAGTGTCTAAGGCCAAAAGATGATACTCTCCCAGTGAGAGATGTTGGAACATGGGTTCTAAGGGGTCTTATATGGGGATTTGAGAAGGGATAGATAATATAGTTGAAGCTTCATCAATGATAGGGGTATATTTTTTTTTGGTTGGTGGTGAGGTGGATGAATAAGGCATAATAATGTCATTGGGTTGATATTTCATGTTGTAAGAGGTAAAAGTACTAGGGTCAGCTTATATGGTGGTAACCTAACCCTTGTGTTTGAACTTGACACATCGATACAAGGTGGATGGGACACAACTCATAGCATATATCTAGGGTCATCCAAGTAAGATGTTATATTAGAACTCACCTTTTGTGATGTAGAATATCTCTAGAAGTGTACAAGGTCCTAAGTGAATGTGGAGGATGACGGTGCCCAAGGTTGTGTCCATAATATCATTAAATAAATAGAGGACCACTAAGGTTTTTGATATGATATTTTTTGGTAGTTGGAGTTGGTCATAAGCATGAGAGGAGATAATGTTAATACTAGCTCCCCCATAAATCATCACCATTTTGATGTGGGTTTGATTGATGTATGCATTGATAAAGAGAGGAGGATTAGGATCTTCAAGATGAAAAAAAGGTAATTTTGAATCTTTAAATGTGACAAGGGTGAAAATTTGAAGAGCTCCAACAAAGGATACAAGAGGTTGAGGGTCTTCAAGTTAGACCTCTATAGATTATAGGGACTCTCTCAATGCTTGGAGGTGATGGGATGAGGTGTTGATTAGTTCATATATGTTCATCTTCACAGGTGTTTGGTAAATCTATTTTAGAACTACTCATTAGATATATTTCAAAGGGTTAGAAGGAGAGGCACCCAAAATAGATATTTTAGGTTTTGGTGAAGGTGAAGGTGTTTGAGTTTAGTTAAAATGTTGAGGGATTAAAGGATATGTCCATAAAATGGAAACTTTTTCCATTATCCTTTTGTTGGGCTTGAGATCAGGTAACCATATGGATAGTGTGGATGAGGGGAAGTGTTGGACTAGAAGGTTACTTCAGTTACTACTCACTCTTGGGTGAGAGTGTGGGAGTGGATAAGTTTTGGGTAGGTTTGTTTGGTGGTTGGGATATTAATGGGATTAATAGAATTTCATCTAATAATAGATCATCCTCATCCCATAAGTCATGGACAAGTTATTAGAGAGACTTATAGATCTCCATGTCATGCCCAGGTGTCATATGGTATGAGCATATTAAACTATCATCAAACCAAGATGGTTTGGGACTTGAATGGTTAAAAGGTCTGATAGGTAGTAGGTTTAAAGAGGAAGTTCATAAAAACCTTTGTAAAATGGTTGAATAAGATTCGAGCAAATGTGTTAAGGGTGATTGATTTTTGGTTTTGGGGGTAGGAGCTTTATAAGAAGTAAGCTTTGCCATGGGATTTATGGGTAGTATGATGGTTTTGGCAGGTGGATTTGTTTGTGTTTATTTGGTGTTAGTTGGTTCAAGGTGAAGGCTTTAATGGTGAAAGATTTGGAGGTGAATGATTAAGATGGTAAAGATTTGGAGATAGATGGGTAGGTGGAGGTAGATAATTTGTCTAAAAATGATGGGGAGGTTGATGTTTTGAAACGAGTAGATAAAGGTATAATGAAAGGGGGAAGTTTAGTTTGGGTAGTTTTGGGAGGATTCACATTTTTTGTATAAGGATGAGCTCCTAAGATGGAAGAAGGATGAGGTCCCAAGATTGAAGGTAAGAGGAAGGAAGTGGTATGGTTCTGGTTCTAGGTAGGAGTTTCAGTGGTTCCACCTTCTTGGTTGGTTTGGTTAAGGTTTTATTTGGTACACTAGATGGGGTTAAGTCCAACTTCAAATATGGGTGGATAAGGCTATCATCAGGGAGTATCCCTAAGTTCTTGATGGGTTTGATTAGAGAGGTGTAAGGTGATTTGATGATTTTGGATGGAGATGGTTTGGATGGTTTTTCCATGGTTTTATAAGGAGAAGTGTTTGATGAGGGGATTAAGGTGATGATAGTTTTCCTGGTGGATAAAAGTGAGGTTTAAGGTTCATGTTTATTTTGATAGGGGAACCCAATATGGTACAAAAAGGTGGGTCAATCCAAATTGGGTTGAGAGGAGAAGTCTAGGCTTTGAACCAGTCTAGAGAAGGGTTTATAAATTGGTTTGGTTCCTTGGGAATAAAATTCAAAGATTAGGCCCATAGGTTTAGGTGAGGGAATGGTTTTTTCACCCTTGTCCTTGATTAAATATATCAATATTTTGGAATATGTTTCCTTCATGGGAGTAGATAAGGTGATCCCTCCTTATGGAATGGTTTCCAAAGAAAGAGTGTGTGATTCCATGGTGGGAGAGGTAGGTGTGATGGAAATGGTTGATTCCTTTGGTATTTTTATCAATGGAGAAGTGGGTAAATATATTATCTCATCAAGTGAAAGATAATATATGGTTAATTCCTTTATTTGGGTATCCAAAGGAATCGAGGGTGATTATAACACTTGAATAAGTGGATTGGAGGAAGAGGTAGTTGAGGAAATAGTTTCCTTAATGATGGTTCACTGATAATAACATTGACCATATGGACCTCACAAATATGATATGATTAAGGTTTGTTGTCATCATCACTGGTAGAAGGGGCATGATTAGGAAAAGGTTGATGAATATGTCAAGCACTTGATTCAGGGGTGCATTGGGATTATCTAATGCAAGTTCCACTTTAAATATTGGACAATGGTTTTGAAGGTATTACACCTACTAATGTCATGTCTAATGACATGGTCAAAATCACATAGATCATTCTCATTATACCAACTAGGCATAGTGAAATAAGTATTGAATTGTAGAGGAGATTTGATGGGGAGAAGTTGTATGATGTTGGATTTGAGAAAATTGTCCAAAATTAAAGAATATGACTCCCATAGTGGATTGTATTATTTTGGGGTAGCTTGGTTTTAGTTTTAGTTTTGTTGATCAAAGGAGATAAAGGAGTTGGTTTTGTTAAGTTGGTTGACAACCATAGGTGGGGCTATTTTGAGGAAAACCATGTTTGCAACAACCTTTGGTTTGGTGTTGGGGTAGTTGGATTGGTTAGTGGTTTTGGATGGGGAAGGGTCATTATATTTAAAGATAGAATTTTTGTTTCTTAGTTTTAATTTCCCCTCATCGATGGCTCTAATTTCTAGTTTACATGCCATGGTGAAAGCCTCGTCAAAGGTTTTGAAAGTTCGAAATTTTACAATAGGGGCAATATGTTTGGCATAAGTCTAAGGGAAATTTTCAATCAACTCAGGTTAGGGCAAGGATAAATAGAGCTAGTTGATAATAACTCTCCATCAATCTATGAAATCAGTAATTGATTCATCATCAAATTGCTTGATAAAGTAGAGGTCGATAATTGAGACCTTCTTAGATATATTAATTGAAAAGTGGTATAAAAAGGCTTCGTCAAGCTGGGAAATGGAAAAGATGGAGTGCCTAGTGAGAACACTATACCAATCTAATGCTTGTCTAGATAAATACATAAGGAAGGTGCAAAGGAGAAGAACATCATCATAGGTAATCAAGTAATAATAATGTTGAAATGATCTTAAGTGTTGTTGGGGGTCCTCCTTACTTTGGAATTTAGACAATTTGGGTAATTCCCATTGAGGAGAGTAAGGTTAGATAAGGAAAGATGGGTGGAAAGGTTCGTTACAAATTTAGTCATAAGATAGGAGTTTGTGAGTGCCAGAGATAGATTACTCTAGGTTGGTCATTTTGTCCATCAACATTTTGACCAAATTTGTTTGTGGTTGGGGAGATCCATAATTATATGGTAAGTTTTGATGAGGTTGGGTGGATGAAATATATGGATAACTAGTAGAATGTTGAGAAGATACCACATGTTGGTATGTGGTCATGGAGGGTTATGATGTTGCCACATAAGGGTTATAGGCACAAATGTTTGGGTGGAAGATGGAGTTGTGTGTCCTTGTGGAATAGGACTATAACATGGGTAGGGTTTCATAAGTATTTGTTGAGGGGTTGATGTGGTTTGGTTGGGAGGTATGATCAAATTGGTAGATTGGGGAATTGACATGGATTGGGTTGGAGGTGTGGGATGGTTAGTCAGTTGGGAGTGAGAGATAACCCTAGTATTGATAGGTGGAATGTATAAGGTATAGAAAGCACCACACTTTGAAGTGGGGTGGAAATTGATAGGTTGGTAGTGATGAGGGGAATAGTTGAAATATGGGTAGAAGACATCCCCATAGTGGATGGATTAAGGGTGACTTAAGGTAAGGCTTCCCATATGTTATAGGAGTTTTTGGTTGGTGTAGGGGGTGTTTGGTTATTGTTTGGATGGTTTGATTGAGTTTGGGTGGAGGTAGAGGTGGATTATTGGTGGAAGAAGATGATTGAGTGATCATAGGTTGGGTATAGGTAGTATCAACCATAATATGTGGAGGCATCCCATAAAGTGGATCACTAGGAGGAATTAAAGTGGTAGGGATGTGATGAGATAAGGTGTTGAGATAATGTTATAGGGACATGGAATAGTTATCAAGGAAGGTGGAAAAATGTGCATCACCTTGGGAATCTATCTATGGCATGGTATGGGGGTAAGAAGGATGGGGATACCCCTCAACATATGAGGTATACTCCATGGAGGAATAAGAAGATGAAGGTGGTTCTTGGTTGGTTTGGTTCCTTAATTGTTGTCTAGTAAAGACCATTGAGAAATAAAAATAAAGATCACAACTCAAACACAAAACAAAAAAAGAAAAAGATCACAAGGTAATCAAACATACACTAGAGTGCATTTAAAATCCTAGGATATATTTTATCTCCCTTTTGGCTTACACCTTAGTTGGAAAAAGTGAAGAAGAAATTTGGTTTGTAGAATAGCTATTAGAAAAGAAATCTATGATTGGTTGTAGGTGTTTAAGGCTCTCAAAAGGATCTATGTTGGAAATAAATGCATGGCTTGGTATTGGGGCATACCCCCTCACTTCACACACCATAGTGATAAATGTGTCGAGTGATTAGATAGTATATACTAATTTTTAGAGTTTAGACTCAATCAAAGAGTTGAGTTTTGGTTTTATTCTTGGTAATTACCTCTAAGTAAGATAGATAAAGGGTGAAGGTGATCAGCTAGGATATGAAACCCTAGTCGGGCCTTATGTTAATTATTTTGATGTTTAATTGATTTAAGTGGTTTGGTATATTATGTGATAAAGAAGTGAAGATATGATTGATTACTTCACTTTTAATTTAATTATATGAGCTAAACATGCAATAAATCAATGTATGTAAGGTTTATTTTATACCTAAAATAAATTTTTATTTCTTTATATGAGCATAGGATAAGGAAGAAAAGGGACTTAGATGTTACTATGTCCCATCGGGCATGCCAGAATGTTTCTCTTAATTTTTTATTATTTGTTATTTAAATAAGTAAGAAACTAGTAATAAGGGTGCAATATAAGAACCTATTATTTTGTTCATGCATGATCTAGATGATTTTGAATATCTCCTCTTTGTCTTGATAAGAATGACCTATAGATAATAAAACACTCATGTAAAGGGATTATTAGATGGGTATCAAGGTGGATTGCCTAGCATGAGATAGATCTAAGAATCATGAGCTTACTAGGAGGATATCAATACACACTCTTAAAATAGTTAAGTTGAAATAAATGATAATAAAGTGCTTGCATCAAATGATACAAAATATTGAAAGAGAATAAAATAAGAGATAAATTCTTAATAAATAAAATATACTAGTTATATCAAACAGTGGGTCAATACTAATGCTAAAGAGGTTAGGTTAGGTTAAGAAAATAGGTGAGGTCCCTATGAATAGATAGGGACATAAAAAGTGAAATTTGGTTGAGGGTAGATAGCTATAAATAACTTGTTATTATTGTTTACCATAGTGACCGTCGACAACCAAGGTGATCGTCAGTAGTTAAGTTGACCATCGATGGTTGGGTAACCATCGATAGTTGAAGGTGACCATTGACATCTAGGATAGCCTTCGATGATTGTTGTGGGTTTCTAAAAGTGTTTAGACAAGGCTATAGAATGGGTCAATAAGTGGTTTAGGATCTAGTTTAAGTCTAGGGGTTAGGAGATAAGGTGTAGAAAGGTTTGATTTAGGCAAGGAGGTTAGAAACCAAACAAACAAAACCTAAAATATGAAATGTACCTATTTTTTTGCTTGATGGATGATAAAAAAAAATTGGTTGAAGTTTGGGTCATTGTTATAGTTGTTGAATTACTAGAATTAAGACCGATAGGTTGGTTGCTTGATTATGGATCTCTATTCATCTCTTACTCACCTCATTTTATAGGAAAAGAGAGGTGGAGGTAGAAGGTTCCACAAGAGGTTAGGTTATTGATTTTGA
Source organism: Torreya grandis (assembly GCA_037957365.1). Taxonomy (NCBI): domain Eukaryota; kingdom Viridiplantae; phylum Streptophyta; class Pinopsida; order Cupressales; family Taxaceae; genus Torreya; species Torreya grandis. The sequence goes on along the minus strand of JARHVA010000254.1, from coordinate 1,793,834 downwards.
TGCATTGTTATGTGTTAGCAATGGGTAAGGTGAACATATTAAATTATGTCATTTTAGACTGTACATAGTTGGTATTATGTTTGTTGAGATGGGGAAGGGACCTGACCATTGATGGTCAAGTGTCGAAGGTTAAATGGGGTAAAAGGGGGTAAGTTTGTGAGTTAGTTAGCTAATTAGCTAACTTGACTCAGGGTCATGGTCAGAGGTTGGGTAATGGTTTGAACTAGGGGTGTTTTAACATTTGGAACTATAGTGTGTAGAATTTTGGTGTCTACACATGCATTTTTTTAGATATATGAAAAATATGATTTACATGGATTGGTAAATGAGATGCCACACAAAAAAGTTATTCTAAAAAAATGCCTAATAAACTATTCTAAGCTATGGAGCTAGATTTCAATGGCTCTAATATAATGTTAATATATTGTCTAATCAAGATAAAATTAGAATCGAATTTCAAATCACATATAATAGGAAAAATAAGAGGAGAAATAAGTTGAAAACCAAGAAGATTGATCAAATATACAACATATATGTTTTTTTTATAAAAATTAATGTGTCAACAATACAACAATGTATCTAAACCATTGTAAAATACAAAGGAAGATAAGAATATTTATAACAAATTTAAGGATTTTCATTTCTTTTCCTTTTGGCCACATTAAAGGTGACATCTAATGATGATGTAACATGTAGTAAGGTAATCATTGAATGCATCCTTGGACATGTGTATGCTTTAAATACACACTAATTATCCTTAGTATAAAAACTAACTACCCAAGTTAACTAAAATTGTACAATAAATATTTACATTAGCAATTTTGACAAGCTAATCCTGATATTGGTCAATGAGTGTGATCCTAGTAAATTGAATATGTTTGATTTTTTTTTTTTGTTCAGCTAATCATGCTCATCAAAAACCTCTCTCATTTTTCTCAAAATTTTCTATGCATCCCATAAAACTTATTATCTTTTCTCTCAAGCCTTATCAACTTTAAAACACCTTACAAAAGCATAAGAAATTGGAGCAGTTACTTGAAAATTTGCAAAATGACAGTCAAGTAAGTTAGCATCCATCCTAATTCAATATGAATATATATATCCTTATACTTATCAGTTAGATGTAAGAAATTAGTAGATTTTACATGCTCTTCTACTAATCCTTCAATTCTACATTTGGTATACGGTGTTTCTCTAATAATCAAATTATTTCCTTATACTTACATATATGGATTCTTGATTCAAATAGTGCCTCCTAAATGCATTACAATGATTTTTTTTATATAAACTTCATGAATTCAAATGAAGACGTATTGGTAAGAAAGATGACTAATACAACATAAGAAACCAAAAAAAAAAAAGGAAAATGGGTGAAGGGACCAAAAAAAAAGATTATTGGGATTGCAAGGTTTGATCATGGTTAGATTAGAATCATAAGGTTTGATATTGGTATATTAAAAAACCTAAAATAGTGTTTTGGATGTTTCAATAACATTTTTGGTCATATAAAGGAAAACAATAGTTGATTTGTAGAATTTTAAGCACTCTGAATTGAATGATAGTATTCAAATTGACATAAGGGAAAACATGTCAATAAGAGACTATTTTGAACCAATGATCCATATGCACATAAACACTCCACTAAAATATAAAATGAGTAGTTATGTATCAAACTTAAGTGTCTACATAATGATCCATTTTAATGTGTATACATGTGTACATATCAAAGTAAAATAAAAACATGTACCTAAAAAGCCCAAATAAGCAGTTTCAGTCATAACCTATAAATGTTAGTTGAGGTTAATACAAACTATGATAATGATATCAAATAAAAAATAAAAAGAGAGGTTAACTTATCAAAAATTATATTATATGTGACCTAAAAAAATAAACTACATTTCCTCATTATCTACATAAGCATCTTGACTCCCATTGAGGGTTCTAGAATGCACATCCATTTTCTTGTGTCTAAAGTGTGAATTTATAGAGTACCTAAAAAATTAATAAAAGTATTTTAAATTATAATAATTTTTATATAAATAAATAATCAATAAACTATTGACATCATTGATTAAAATAAAAATAGTAGGAAGGGATATACCTAGTGGTATATGAATTGTGTTTATCTCTATAGAATCTATATTATATATGAATGTGAATCTCATTGAGGAGATTGAATAAGTATATATTACAGTTATTTGGTGTTACTTACTCCAAATATGTGGGTTAAAGTGTTTTTAGTGTGTTTTTTTACTTCCTCCATCTATGCAGGGGAAAATATTTGTAGTGTGCCTAGCGACAACTTCCAACTATATGGAGAGAATATATATTATGCATGTTGACCACACTCAATGATGGAGGGAAAATATTTATAGTGTTATTGGTGTGTATAATAATGTAATTTAATATGGAATAAGTGGATTATATTCCACCATTTTAGGTGTGGTATGTACCTATACATTACTCATCTCAAAATAAGGGGATTAGGTATACCACATGTAAAATATGAAATCATAAAAGTGATGATAGATTATCATAAAATTGAATAATTATTAAATAAAAATTATTACACATTTTGGTATAATCATAGAAGGATGGTATTTATCATTTATTCAAATTTATCACACATTTTGGTGTAACATATAAATATATCATCATTCAAAGCCCATTTATGACTCAAGTAGGTTCTACCTATGGATGTATCATATCATCATGAAAATGAATGTATAATAAGGAAATATGACCTATGGAGGTATAATATATATGTGTAAGATATAATTATGAAATTGTATATATAATAATTAACTGAATTCATATCCCATTAATGGGTCTAGGGTTTATAGTAATAAGGTTCATAGGGTAGATAATGTAGTTTATATTCCTCCACCCTTGGGAGTCTTCAAACTCAATTTTGATGGGGTAGCTAATGGTAACCCTAAATCTTTTGGGGCAAGGTGTATCATCCAAGATTTTACAAGATCTCTAATATGAGTAACATCATTTAAATTGGTTGATGTGATTAATAACAAAGAAGAGGATCAAGCCCTATATTTGGGGATCAATTTGGTGGTTTAGTGTGGCATATCTAAAGTGATAATCAAAGGTGATTTTATGGTCATGATATAGGCTATGTGTAATATACATGCATGTGCATGGCATATCAAAAACATCTTAGGCCAAAATTGGAACAATCTAAATTCTTTTTATCTCTTGAAGGTGTCTCATTAATTTTGAGAAGCTAATTTGGAGGAATATGTTTTGAAAAATCAAGGTATTGAGTAGGTTAAAGACTTCATCAATGATAATTATTAAGGGGCCTAGCTAATGGCCCCTCCCTTTGTTTCCAATTTACAAGGACTTTGGGTCTCTAGTGAGGGTTGATTCATGGTTTATTTAGTTGATTAGGATTATTGGTGGATTTAATCATTGATGGTTATGTTGTAATTTTAATTGATAGATCATTAAATTTGTGGCTAATGCCAATTTGGGCTTATTGATGCCTTTTATTTCTATAATTAACTAATTTTGTGCCTTGTATTTCTGAGATTTGTAGTTGTTGATAAGATCTTTGATTGTACTTCTAGACATTTCAAACTATTAACCATTTAATATAACTTACTCTTAGAGAGCCATTATTAAGGATGGGGATCAAGATTCATGATATGTCCTTTAAAGGCTCTGTGAGTGGTGTGAGGATCAATAATGTTTTTTTGGTATAGTCTATGAAAATCATGTATGCTATCAAAATAATGGTGGAATTCATTTTTTTGGAAACCCTTCATAGGTTCAAGGTAAATTAAGATGTCACTCTTTCTTGGTAATTTCTTGTTGGTTGTGGAGGATAGAGACTTAGTGAAGTTGATATAATAAGGGTTGATTAGGCCTCATTATAGAGTGGCCATTTCTATTTTTCCACATCAAATCCATGTTAATTATAGATAGCTAAATTTGGCCACCAATAACCTCTAATCAAGATTTTGGCCAATTTCTACCCAAAATGCACAATTTGGCCTAAAAACACTAAAACATGCTAAATGATGTGAAACTAACATATTAAAGTGTTGATTTTAACTAGGTTATCCCTAAATGGGGCTATGAAATTTATGGCCTAGCCAATTTTGATCATATCGTTTTGAATCAAAATGCCAAATTTGCATTTGGGTGCTCTAGATTGCTCTTTCCTATCAAATCTTCTGCACAAGACACATGCCTTTGTTATTTGATTTTTATAACATCCTAAATGGGATAATGGATCCAATGCATCTGACATCTCCTTCCAATTCCAATAAAGTCAAATTTTAGACCAATATTAAGGCATTCTAATCAATTTGAGTAATTTGTACACAAAGTGCTTAAACATGTTTAAGAGATAATCAACCCAAATCAAGGCATAATTAATAATTCCAAATTGTTTTTAGAAATGAATATTGAATATCTACATCATTAGGTGACTTCATTTCTTGGGAAGACATCCCTAGGCCATAAATGTTATAAATATCAAGATTCATGACCTACATGCCTCTTATTTTCCACTTATTCCAATGTCATGATGAGAATAATTACAAAATTAATTCCAAAAATTGAATTAATCCTCAACCACACATCTCAATCTCAAGATGGATGGTTCAGGTTGATTCTAGACATTATCAAAAAATTATAAATAGAGAGGCTATAAACATCATTTCTAAGGTCTCGAGCATGAAAATTTGTAATGCAAGATTGGTTCAAAAAACTTCATGAAATTAGTGTTACCTACCAAATTGATTCCAATCCAAGACAAGTCACAAGCTAAAGGTGCCAATGAGAAATGGAAATATCCAAGCTTCCATTGCCAAGGATTTCTTGAGCACAAGCTAAGCAAGCCACCACTATAAATGCATTTCGAACATCCAAGGAAGATGAAGGAATTCTTGTGTTTTATTCCTTACTTTTTAGTTATGTTTGTCATTTTAAAAAAAACTAAGATCTCCCTAGTGTCTAGCCCTAGAGATGTTATGGTAGTTAGTGGATTTCTTTCATTTTGCTTTCATTTTGGAACTAACATCATACTAACCATCCTCTCTTGAGTCAAATTCCTAGATCACATAATGGCACACCCAGTGGGACTATATGCATCTCACACCTGAAGAAGATAATTTTCAACTCTAAAATATTTATTTAGACCCTTAAAAATCTTGCAAATTGATTTCCTAACATTATTTTTATCATTTTTGTTTTCCATGATTTTACACAATAACTGACATCGACAAATAAGACTGACATCGATTACATAGCTTAAATAACATCAGTTAGAAAAAATGACATTAGTTAGATACCTATCAATATGGTCACATTATTATAACTGATTTAAGTTAGATAACCAACATCAGTTAACCAAAGTAACCATTTTTGGTTGTATATAACTGACGTCGATCAATATGTTTTTCATAAAACACAGACTTGAGAGTTATTTTTTAAAGGTCATTATTTCAAACCAAAAAGAGATTCAAAGATAAAGGGCATGCTAACATTTTTTCTATAGGACCAAGCTTGACATTTTCTCAAAACATGTTTATATCACCTTTTACATGCTTAAAAATCAGTTAGGAACCTTGTTTTGGTGTTTAACAAAGGAATCTAGATGTTTACGGTGATTTTTTTCAAAGTTTACAACTAAGACCAAGGGGTCAAATGAACATCACCAAATATTTCATTTGGGGTTAAAATTGAACACACTTGTCAATTCTTGTTTTCAATAATTGTTTAATTATATTTTGTTTGGCAAAAGAGAGATGTTGCGTGTATGCTCTTCCATTTATCCCCTTTAGGAAACCCTTGGAATAAAATGTGCCATTCATATTGCAAGTAGCCTAGTACAAGGCTTAGAAATAAAGTCATATAAATCACTCCTCAAAAACTCATAAAAATTTGGGTGACCTTGAAAATGACCCTAAAGTCTTTCTACTTTCATGCTTTTTTATTTTTATTCAAACTTGGCTTGTGAGGGGGCGTCATTACCTCCCATGAGTTATTTAGGGAAGCTTTGACCTAGGATTTCATCTCCTGACATTGAATTCATTTGGATCCTAATTGGAGTTGCACATGGGATGTATCTAGATTTGGACATTGCACTACATTGAGCGAATAACAAGATGTAGTGGTTGTAAAAAGGACTAGACCTTTTTACAACTAGCCAATGCTACGATCACCCAATTTTTGTGCTTGTATTTTGCATCATTTAACATGAAAATCATTATGCAATTGATTCCACTAGAATGATCAAAACTTGATATTTTTAGTCAACCCTATTTTTCCATACCCTTGCTAGGATTTGGATGATTATACTTAGTGTATTTTAATCATTTTTGCTTGGTATGTTTTGAGACTTAAACTTGTCTATTTGTTCATAAGCCATGTTAAAACAATGTATTTGAGTTCTAAAGGGTAGTGATATGCTACCCAAATCATGTTAAAAATATTTTTCCTTTGAGTCTTTTAAAACATAACATAGATCACATCATTCCAGCATGCTTACACTATTAGGCTACTCAATTTATTTCAAGACTAGTTTACCTTGTATCAAAAACCATTTGGACCATTGTCTTATGTCATCATGTTGTCCAATCTTGTCTAATTTGTTTAGTCAAATCCTATTTTTCAACATTGAGTTTTTAATTATCCTTTTTAATTTTGGATCCAAACATTGATTTATTTCTCTTTAGGCCTCAATTCATGGAGATAATAACAAATATTTCTCTTTTGGGTTGCATAAATTTAGTTAATCGATTACCCAAATTTAAAAACTATTGATGGTTTATTTGTTTAAATCCTATCCTCATCATTGTTTATGCCTTTATTTGGGAGAACACAAAATTTCTTCAAAGAGCCTTTTATCTTATGCCTTATGCCAACTGATCATGTTTATATTTGATTCCATGTGTTAGGTCTATGTCAAATTTTTTTCCAAAATTGTTAGATTAAATTAAATATGATGATACCTTTGTTTCAAGTCTAGATTTTGACATTATTTGGCCAAAAGTCCTAGCATATACTTATTTGTTTGATCATAGATTTTAACTCCACATTTGGATAAAATACCTAACAACTCAACTTTTCCCTTTCCTAGTTTAGACCTTGTTTGGAACACTTTAACCTAGACCTTTGACATGTCAATTTTTATTCAGACACTTGAAATTATATACATATGACATTTGAAATTAGACATTTGATGTTAGACTATTTTATGCCAAGTCTTAACACAAATCATTTTGGAGATATAGCTCCACTTTCAAACCACATTGGAGATAAAGCCCCACTCCTTCAACCAAGTTAGACCAAGATTGAACTATTTATCCTTTGGACATAGTTTTTTTAGAGTTTACAGAACTCTAAGCCTTTTTATTTCATAGATTTCATCATTTACATGTATATGTCTAACTACACTTATGGTGGAGTCATGTACAATATAACTTATGATATAATGGCCACACAAAATCCCACTAGGAACTCATATAGAGAAATATTTTCTAAGGAGTTTTATTATTCTCTCTATAATACTCCATATGGGGAACATAGTTAAAATCCACAAAATCCAAATTGAGACCTTGATTGGCATGAAGAGGCATGTAAGGAAGAATTTGAAGACCTAACTATATATAATGTTATTTAGGATATGGATCTATATCCTCTTTACAATAATTAGTACATGGAAAATAGTCAAGAACTAGCTTATGAGACAACTCATGACTAGGATGTTATGGTTTATGAGGAAGACTTGGATGCTTTGGCTTGTGTGAGCAATAAATCTCCACAATGTCTCTTCATCATTCCAATACCTAGTCCTTTGGTTTGTGTGATCAATCAAGCTCCACAACACCCCTTCATCATTTTAAGACCTAGTCCTTTGGTTTGTGTAAGAAATCAAGCTCCATAATGCCTCTTCATCATTATAGGACCTAGTCCTTTGGTTTTTGTGATAAATAAAGCTCCAAAACACCCCTTAATCATTCTAAGACATCATCCTTTAGTTTGGTCAAGAAATCAAGCTCCACAATTCCCCTTCATCATTCTAAGACCTAGTCCTTTAGTTTATACGAGCAATCGAGCCCCACAATGCCCTATCATTACCATCTCAAGACTTTGTCCTTTGGCTCATGAAAGAAATAATTCTCTCCAATGCCCTACCATTATCCAACCAAAATCCATTCCTCATCTAGAACCCATCCCATCCAAACTTTAATTGATTCAATCCTTTGAAGATTAAGATGTGTTCAAAACTAGTATTTTCCAACTCATTAGAAAGCAAGGCCAAGAGAACCAACCAATCCAAGATGGTTTTGTTAAACTAACCATTTGTGATAAGTCAACCTATGATGAATCACCTATTGATCCTATACAAGTTTTCAAGGAGTCTCACTCTGATGAGCCTATCTTTGTTGAGTCACTTCTTAATGATTATAACCACCTTTGGAAAAATCATTACCTTGACCATGTGCCTATTTTTCAAGAGCCTCCTATTGACAATCTAGTCTCTGAGGAGTTGTCTCTTGACCTATTTCCCATCCTAGAGGAGTCTCACTTTAACAAACTAGTTTTTTTGGAACCCATTGTGCCATCATAGAACATTACTTGTCCAAAACCAAATATTCAACAACACATCATTGTAATAGAGTACCCATTAGATGAATAACTAGTGTTAGAGTTAGGTTTTACTCTTAGATTGACATTAGATTTAGCATCATAATTAGAATCAACATTAGTCTCAACATCGTATTTAGAGTCCCTTGAGTTAGAATCAGATTTAGAAGAAGAATATGTACATGGCTATTACAATATTAGTTACACATGCCTTAGATAAATTTGAATACATTTTTATCCTTACATGGTTTTTGAGGATGAGTACTTCAGATTTTACACAAGTTATCATAGTGTCTTCTACAAATATTATGATGCCAACTCCCATTCTATTACATTCCACAGGCCATTACCAATAACCAAAATAGCCATATCATTAACGTTCCATCTCTCACAAGTGTTGATTAGGATCAACAAAATCACACATTATTGAACTAAATCCATGGATACATAGTATTTGAAGAAGAGCAAAGAGGCCAAGACCACATTCATGTAGCAGAAGAGCACTTTCCTAGTGAAACCTTTTTGGAGGCACTAGGGGACAATCACACTCAAAACTCAACATCTTCTAGTGAAAATTTTTTAGAAGCACTAGAAGAAAATCAAAGTCAAAAGCCAATGTTCATTAGTGAAACCTTCCAAGAGGTGATATGGGACAATCAAGACAACTTCCTTTGTGAAAACATCTTTGAGGCACCAATAGCTAAACACATAATTTCTTCACTGCTTGATGAAGACAAAACCAAAGATTAAATCAAAATAACTTCCAATCTATAGCCTAATGAGATAGTAGCTACTCTCAAGATCAAATTTTTAGAAAAATATGCTAGCCCTATTGAGACAACAAGTCTTTGACCTCACCAAAACCAATTTTATGTTGAATCCAACATCAATAACATTACGTGTGACTGAAAGTCTTGATCTTCAATTATTTCCTTACCATTCCACATTCCATTATCATCTACCATTCCATTTCATAATCAAGCCTACCATCCATGACCACACTTTCCTTTGAAAAGACTAAAAAGATACCCTGTCTCAATGTTTGAAGGAATCAGAATCAATGACCAATAAAGATGATAAAACCATTCTTAACAACTAGATCTGCATCAAGTTCTTGATAGAGTAGTTATTCAAATGAGGTGTGGGATAGAAATTAACATGATTGAGTATTTTTTTTATATAATTTATTGATTAGGAGGTACATTTACCCATCAATAGGAATAATAGAATCAAAAACCACACCTAGGCCAATAACATGTACCATACCATTTCACATTGCCTTACCTTTCTTACATATGTCATTCACATTGTTATATATGCCTATTTATCATTATTATATATTCTTACCATTTACCCCATCACTTGGGGGAAACCCTCTTACCATTTAATCTAATTTATTAAACCATCATTATCCTTATCAAGATCATGTTATCCTATCATTCCATTCCTATCTAGACCAAAGCCTATTTTTAGTCATCCTACCCAATCCCGTTTTGATCTTAGTTCATTTGATTCTTCTCACACCTTTTCATGGGGGGATTCTGATCAAATTTGAACAATCAATACAATCTATGTTTACAATGATAACCTATGAAAGTAGTGTGATAATTGATCTAACAAGATATCTTTCATCCTATCAAGTTTATTTATGTGAACCTGATTATAACCACCTATGGGAAAATTAGTGTCTCACTAGTATTGCTACTAATTATAACTACCTATGGTCAAATTAGTATCATTGACCTATGTCATGGTATCCTAGTTATAACCACCTATGGGAAAACTAAGGGAAATATTTGGTTATCATACATTATCACATCACTTTGCCATTACTATTTTCATTTGATTGGTCATTTTCTAGATTTAAGAACTTGGTGGGACTTAGTTGGTTTTTCTCCACCTTTTGTGTGTATGGAATTATTATGACTTGAGGTCATTTTAGGACTATGTGTTTCATGCTAAATTGATGTTGAGTTCACCTCAGTCCCATTTTTTATACACTCACTATTTTGTGAGCAACCTAAGCCAAACACTCTCACCATTTTATGAGAAAGTATCTTGTCATTCTCTAATGAGTTAAGATACCTCAAAATTTAAAAAAACATTTATCCTATCTAAGCCTAGTTAGTTATCCTCGATCCACCTTATTAGGGCATTGTCATTATTATGATGCTTTCTTTTTCTTTTATTTTCAAGATTTTTGTTTGTTTATTTTGGGTTGTTTTTTTTTTCTATTTGTTTGTTTATTTATTTGATTGCCTATGTGTTTTCTTTCAGCACTGTTGCCTTGAATCAGTCTATATGCATTCATTGGGTAATTCCTCAAGCACATTATTCTTGAGTATATTTGTATTCATATGTAAACATTGTCATCATGGTTTTTATTATTGGTGAGTTGTTTTTGAGTGTTTATTGGATATTTGGAGTCAGTCCTTATGCATATTTTGGCCAAGTCTTCATGGTATTATATCATGAAGCCCACCATCACATGCTACAAAAAAAATCAACTTCAAGAAGGTCTACAATCAATGGATCCATATAATTTTCTCCTTAGCACCTTGGTAAATCCTTCCATCCCACCCTTGATCAAATCAACCCATTAACCATTCTACTTGTATCATTGCTAATCAGGATGAGCATCTCCTCATTGGTAGGTACAATTGAATCATTTTATATTGACAATCTTATTCTTTTATTCATATATTACATCACTTTGTACCAACTCATCTTTAATCTATATTCTAGGTTATATCCTTGAGTTATGCTTGCCTATCAGCCCTAACTAGGACACAATCATCTTTAGCTGACCTAGGTCCTCTTAATGATTATAACTGCCTAAGGGTAAATCATTATTTTGACTTTTAATCTTGATTATAACCATCTTTAGGCAAATTAGTATCCTTTTTAAATCAATGCAAGTAAGCATTTTCTCAATTAGATTAATCTTAACCATGATTTAATTCCACATTTCTTCTTGCTTCTTTTTGAGGGACCATCCATCAACAAATTTGATGGCCACTCCCTTGAGGGGGCATCATCATTGTCTTCCCAAAACCATTTGGATATTTGTTCTTGAACCATCATCTTTTTGGCATATGGGCTATTTCTCATTCTCTAAGAAGACATTGCTTTGCCTATGGTTTGTAACATCTTTCCAAATACAGAAAAATTGTAGACACCTAAATCTAGCCACCAATAACCTCCAATTAGGCTTTTGGCCAATTTCCATCCAAAATGCACAATTTGGCTAAAAAACACTAGACCATGTTAAATGATGTGAAACTAACATATTCAAGTGTCAATTTTTGCTAGGGTATCCCTAAATGGGGCAATGAAATTTATGGGCCAACTAACTTTGATCAGATCATTCTGAGTCAAAATGCCAAATTTTCACCTATGTGCTCTAGATTGCTCTTTTCTATCAAAATATTCTACATAAGACACATGCCTTTGTTATTTTATTTTGATAACATCCTAGATGGGATAGTGGATTCAATGCATTTGACATCACCTTCCAATTCTAATCTAGTCAAATTTTAGACCAATACCAAGGCATTCTGATCAATTTTAGTAATTTACGCACAAAGTGACTAAACATGCTTAAGATCTAATTAACCCAGATCAAGACAATTAATAATTCCATGGAAACTTGTTGAATACTTGTTTTTAGAAATGAATATTGAATATCTACATCATCAGGTGACCTCATTTCTTGGGAAGACATCCTTAGGCCATAAATGCCATAAATATCAGGATTCATGCCCTCCATGCCTCATCAATGCCTTCCATGATGAACTCTGTGACTCTTAATTTCCCATTATTTAAATGTAATGATGAGGATAATTATAAAATTAATTCAAAAAATTTAATTAATCCTCAACCACACATCTCAATCTCAATATGGATGGTTCAAGTTGATTCTAGACATTGTCAAAAATCTATAAATAGAGAGGCCATGAATATCATTTCTAAGGTCTTGAGAGTACAAATTTATAATGCAATATTGGCTCCAAAAGCTTCATGAAATTAGTTTTACCATGCCAAATTGATTCCAAGCCAAGCCAAGTCACAAGCCAAAGGTGCCAAGGAGAATAGAAATATCCAAGCTTCATTTCCAAGGACTTCATGAGCACAAGCTGAGCAAGCCACCACTACAAAGGCATTTGGAACATCCAAGGAAGGTGAAGGAATTATTGTGTTTTATTCCATACTTTTTAGTTGTGTTTTTCATTTTTTTAAACTAAGCTCTCCCTAGTGCCTAGGCATAGAGATGTTATGCTAGTTAGTGTGTTTCTTTCATTTTTCTTTCAGTTTGGAACTAACATGATACTAATTACCCTCTCTTGAGTAAAATTCCTATATCACATTAATATCCTACTCTAAGGCTGATAATTGGTTGTACTTGTTCCCCTTGTAATGTTTTAGGAGTTGGAGGTCCATGTTGAAAAATCCTTGGCTTTTGTTCATCAAGTTCAGGGGGTCATAAGGACTCTGACTCATTTGAGAAGGTAAATCATGATGGTGTACATTATAAATTTTTGGTATCCCTTTCTATTTATTGGTAATGTGTTGTATTTTTACTCCTCATCCCATGTGTGTGATTCAAGCTAATGGCTAGACTTCTCAAGGGTGTTAAGGTTTTGCCACCTCTCACCTAAGTGTTAGATGCTTTGGATATTGGGGACATTCAAATTGATAATGTGGTGGTAGTGGTTCCTAGGGATGGTATGGGGTTTATCTTTAGAAGTGCATTGGTGTAATTATTGATGTGGTCTTAAGTGTGTTGGGAGATGCATCATAGGGCAAAATGGTAGTGGATGATGTTGGTGGTGATTAGGTTGGTACTTTGGCAAAAGAGGAAAATGCGTAAGCCTCTCCAAGGGTGATTTAACTTAGAAAACCTTTCCCTTATTCTTATTTGGATCATATATTTTTTGAGCTCTATGGTATTCAGTTGGTCCTCTTTGTGCTAGTTTTTGCATGGTTTTTTTATTATTACTAGACAAAATGTCCTTGATATGTTAGTCATTTTTTTGGCCTTTACTAGTTGTGGTAGTTTTGTGCCTCTCATTCCCTCATGGAGTTTATCTAGGGCTTATGAGGTTTTTTTGGTTTGATATGTACTATGGGTGAGGGACCCATTTAAACCTCAATTATCTATTAAAAAAGTAATTGAATTCATATATTCTTAAGCAGAAGTAATGTGGGAATTAGTGGTACCACCCTTTTTTGGATAATTTATGGTCTATCTAAGAATATGAGGGATATATTGGCCTCTATATAGGTAAATTTAATCAATATAAGCACAAAAAAGTGGATTTCCCCTAAGAGGGTATGCATAATAAATCTGGGTATAATCAATTATATGCTTTGGTTTAAATTAAATGTCTATAATGAAAAATGAAAAGGGCATGCCCCAATACAATAAATATATAATACATGTAGGTGTAAAAAAAAAATATCCCAATGTGTTTGAGAGGTAAGCAAGGACATATATCAATGGCTTACCCAATGAGTAATATATAAGAAATGAAGTAAAATAATAATATGCTCCTGTATATGTGATATAAAATTATTCTAAATGGATTGATAGGTTACCCATATATAAAAAAGGTATAATAAATGAATCAAAAGTAATGGTATGCCCCATATGGATAAGATATATCACTCCCCCATTGAATGATATATAAGAAATGAAGTAAAACAATAATATTCTCGTATATATGTTATATAAAATTATTATAAGTGGGTTAATAGGTTAACCATATATAAGAAAGGTATAATAAATTAATCACAAGCAATTGCATGCCCCATGTGGATAATATATACAAAATGAGGCATGACAGGTGCATGTCCCAATGTTGTCAATATATAATAAATGAGACACAACAAGGGCATTCTCTAATGTAATCTAGATGTAATTAATGTAAGCACATGGATAGTGGGTAATTATCACTCCCCATTAGTGGGAAATATATGATCATTATAATCCCAATAATTTCAATCCCCAATATAATCAAGGCATAGTAAATGCATGGGAATACAAAAATGTTCTTTCCCCCAAGTAAATACCTACTATAGATCATGAAAATGTAATCATATTGAATAAGAAATCAAGGGACACATGGCGATTAAATAAATAAATTGAAAATAAAATAAGATAATAAACTGTACATACACAAACCAAATTATATGAATAAAATATCAAGAAATCAACCTTAGAAAATAAAGGAACAATCGAAAAAGTATAAACTAGATTCGAGTGGCAAAGGATAGCTATGAAAACCATGTAAGTAAAAGAGAACTCACCAGTTAATCAAAAGGAATAACTAATAAAATGTCAAATAATTATAATAAAATTAGAAATAAGATGCCCCCACAAAGTCCCTAGATTCAATTGGAAATACATGATCACATGTATATGGTGAAGGTTATATATCTAATGTAATAATACCAAGGAAGTCATTATACTAAATGAAAATATATGGCAAAGTATTTAAGCACAATATTTTTTGGAAATTTTTGACCAATAATACTAGAAATTGTTGAATAATCATCATAGGTTATATATTTTAAATTATATGACTTTACACTATCAGACATAAGAAGCAAACCCAACAATTCATTTTTATCAAGATAGGTGTCACTCATGTAATGATATGCAGTGTTAAGTTTATCCTACTATGGAGCTACACGATGCAATGGTTTTTTTATTTACCATAATTGGTGTTTGTATTAGGTATTTAAAACCTATTTTCTTAGGTACCCATTTAATACCTTATTTTTCACAACCCCAGGAACCAACCCACAAAATTTTGGGATTTTTCTATGGTTATGATACTTGACTTCCAACATTAAATAGTATCAACATGAAATAAATTATAAAATTTTGAGGAAATTATGTACATGATTGTTCTCACCTTATTATGAAATTTATAAGTAAAGTTCATTAGGACTCACTAGGTTAAGTGGTTAATTAATTTGTATAAGGATCTCTAAATCTATTTTATACCCAAACCTTTAGGAGGTACTTACCTCCAAATTGAGTAGAAGACAATAATAAGATTGAATTCAAGATAATTGATAATGATACAATAGTGATAGAACCCACCAAAAGGTTTTTCAAGTTAAAAAGAACTAAAAAGGGTATAGGAACCATTAGGGTACTATTCACTTCATCCCATGCATAATTTTTTCAATCACTTAAAACAATCCATTTAAGATAAATACTTGCTACAAGTTTTCCAGAAGACTTGTAAAATACTTAATACTAACATCTACTAGAAAAGAAAACATATTATTGTTCCAAGGTTACACTTAAGGTTATTAGGGTTAAGTGTTTTAAGTCCAAAGTTAATGTTATCAATACTATACTAGCCTTATAACGTATAGATGTAAAGTCTTCCAAATCTTCCCAACCTCTCATAACTTCTCTAAATATTTCACATAAGTCAAGGACTAATAACCTATCTAGATAGTTATAAATAAAAATGTCATTGGAACTCATTTTATGCAATCAAAGGTAATAAATTATAGTTTATATATGAATATAAAATTACTCTTTCAAATGCAAACCCAAATCACATACAAAAAAGAGTAAATTTACTAATAACATTAATTCTTGCAAGAAAAAATATTACCATGAAGTATAAGGACTACATTCCACACTTTCATGGAAACCCTATTCCATAATCAAGTTTTCAATAATAAATATTAGGATTTAAAACCCAAATCCCTCGTATGAACCTTTGTACAACCTAACCTTAAGTTCATGATTGTCCAGTTGAGGTTGGTAGGGTTTGTCATTAAGATGCACATATAAGGATTAAAGCACGAAACTAAGACAAACATAGTTTAAGTCCTTGATCTAGATATTATGATAACACAAATGATATGAGTACAAGGTATTAAGGTTATCTCAAGTAATCTAATTCAAGCTGAGAGAGTTTGTATTTACCAACTACCCTACCAATTGATAACTTAGCTAACAACACAAAATGCTCTTTAGATTCATTACAATACACTAGTTAAACTCTTCTTAATTCATGTCACTATGATAAAACAATAATACTAATGGTATATAATGGATTATCCACAAGTAATAATATAAAATCCACTTGAGATCAACACCTACCGATGTCTATCTATAGGAAACATACATGAAAGATTACCATAACAAGTTTTGATCTCAACCTCAATAGATAGAGTTAAATACATTTACATTAGTTAATGCAAGTACCACCAATTATCCTTTCACTATCTTAGCCTATAACAATGGGTGGAACACTTTTGGCATAACCCACTATTCATGTTAATCCTAGAAAATATTAAAATCCATTTGTAAGTTCATCTTTCAAATGCAAGTGCCTATGCAAAAAGGAATTAAGAGTAGCTTATTCATAAAATGACAAATACTATAAATAATAAAGTGACACTAACAAAAGATGTGTTAACATTAAAATCAACTAAGGTTAACCACTTTCCTAATAACCACATTAAAACACCACATTCATGACTTGGAAAAGTCCATTGTCTAAACATATAAAATAAATTCAACTCATTCTCCTTGAATTAAATATTTCATGCACCTTTTTTCATGGTCCATTCAAGTCATAGATAGTAGGCCATACATACATCAGTATTATTCCAATTCCCTTCATTGACAATTTAATTAGTTAATTATCATTATAAGAGAAAGAAATTAATAAAAAGAACAAATCAAATTAAGGTTTCCTAGTAGGGATTCCCCCTTTTCATCCCATGTTTTTTATTTAATGACATGATTGTATAGGTCTAATACCAGATCAAGTAGCATCAAAAGAATCAATATATTACCATACTTTCATGTTTACACATCACTAATAATAACTCATGGCATAAAATTTACATAAAAATGAAAAATATGGTTCTGGTTCTCATAAAGGAATGTTACAGTCAAATTATCAACATTAGTTAAGTATGCTACAACACAAATTACTCTAAAGGTTCATTCACCTTCATCCCAAGGATTAATAAATATTAATTGTTAATATTAATTCCTAATTGATACAATTTAATATAATTCATACAATAAATTCAGATATAGGACTATCAAATTAGACCTAAACCATTCACTATTTTTCACACAATACCCATTTACCAATGCAAATGAAAACAATACTTCATGTTTGTTCTATAAGGAAGTTAATAACATACCAAACTAGACATAATCAAATGGTACTAAAAATTGAATGAAATATTGCTTTCCAATGCATGTTATAACCATGCTATATTTTGGCTCAGTCAAACATGAATGATAATGCCTATCCAAGCCTAGATTCATCGACTCAATTACCATAGTCTAGAATTAACATATTCAAAATGAACTCAAAATTAAAAAATCATATACATATCAATAAGAATAACCTTTCAATAGATAAATAATATTTCCATAATTAAAATAGTCACCAACTGACCCATATCATCTTAAATCTTCTTAATGCCACAATCAAGAACGAACACAAAATAGAATGTCCTCATAAATAAAAATGTAATTATACCAATAAAAAGGATGATATTAATAAAATTTATATTACTAATCAAGTTATTTACATTTAATTATATGCAATTAAACACCTAATAGACACTAAGATTTTCTTGGTAGAAGATTGTAGATCCTTATAACTAAGATAAATAAAAAAAATATTGGAGAAATACAAGATAAACTAGATTACTATCAAATACATGGTCATAAGGTATCATTTGATTTAATTAGAGTAACTAAAGAGATTTATCACACATACATATGTGAAAACTTCAATATTATGGTAAAAATAATAATTGAAGCTACAAGATAGAATAATAGGGCCTTAGCCATTTGACAAAGTAAGGATTGGAAGGTAATCAAACTAAAATCCACATTGTATTAATGTCATCACATAAAGTGATATTTGAGTGATAATATTGATAATTAATAATAATTATTACTAGCTTAGCCATAGACCTATCCTAAATCCTATTATCACACTTTTTTATCCTGTGTGGGGGCCATAAGCATCTGTAGTTAGCTTAAACACAATCCTAGACTCTCATTTCCTAATCCTGACCCTTCATGCCTAGTGTTTTGCTAGTTGGACATTAGGAACACATTAAGGAAACTATATCCATGTGGTGCTAGTGTCCCCAAAATGGTGCCTATGTCCTTTAACCTAGCTTTCCCAAATGAATATATTTTCAAAGGTAAAACCATCCTAAGGTTAGCCTAAACATATTTTATTATCTGCACAAGCAACATAACACTATAAATACATGAATTTTATACATATATCCACTAGACGTAAATGAGATTAAAAATACCTATTCAAACATGAAAAAAGTTGAGCAAAATCAAGGTTATTAATCCCTATTCTACCCTAGTTCTATATACTACCATCTTCAACAACCCGAAGCTCATATTTTCTAGATTTTTAATCTCAAGCACACTCAAGGACCTCATTTCCACTATCATAATAACATAACTTGAACTTACACCAATAATTAGGTGGGGAGAACTACATTGGGCTTGATTTATCATGAGATTATTGGTATGCAGACAACTCTCTTCATAACATGATGTTGAGGATGTATAGCCTATCCTACTAACAAACACACTTTTCAACTCATAACCTAATTACAAGGAGGATTTTGTTTTACATCAAAAATAATTCATTATAGATAAAATAAATAGTTTTAGACTTCATATGTACAGGAACAAAACCCAAAAATCCATACATAAATACACCAAAAATTTTGAGATAGTCTTGCAAAGAGGACACTAGAACTAATATCAATACACTAGAGCTATATAATGTTATTGTTCAAATGTGGTGCTATTATCTAGAAGGGGTTTTGACATAATGATATATTTTAAAACACTCATAAATACTTATATATTAGCTTCCAACACTTAGATCATTCGTATCAGGTGTTTTCTAGAATAAGTCCTTATCTACACATATTTATTACTATTTTTAGAAAGTCAAAACCTGTCAAATATGTAATAAATTAATGATTATTTATGCATATTATTTATCTAGTTTAGTATACTCATACCTTTAATAAAACATATGATTTACATAATCTAAACCCTAAAAGGTTAAAACATTTGGTGAGCTTGAATTAATTTAAACATTGCACAAACCCTAACCTTAGATAACCCTAGGGTTTACATTTACAACATTCAAATTTTAGATCCATACACTTTTAATATTTTATTTTACCTAATAATGACAATAATGATTGAATAAGTGTATCACTCTCTATTTTAAAGTCTAATACTTTCATTTGCATGCTTGTTTCCTTTAATTGAGAATGAACTCAAAAAAGACATAAACACATGTATAGATGATAAATTATATCAATTTCAATATATGCCATATCGCATAGCATGTTATCTTTATCCTATGTGGAATTAAATTAACAAGTAAACCCTTAAAAAAATATAGAATTTAGCATAGAAGCCAATAACTATGCTTCAAGTTTCAATGTCATATCTTATGCACATGAAAGAATCTCCTTATCCTCCTCATCTCCATGAGGGTGATAGTTACTTTCCCTCTAACCAAGTCCATGTTATCACTTATCCATGAGGTGAAGCAACTTATACCATTTTAACTAATCCCCATACTTAGCATATTCACATATTTTACCTATACATATGTGCCTACATGTTTAATTAGTAAAAGCTAGGGTTTTCACTCATTAGATCTATGTGATCAAATTATCAATATGAGAAATATAATTGTAGGTTTAAAAAATTAGAATAAACTATTAAATTAAAATATTACAACATTGGAAAATCAATTTATAAGACAAATTCCTCTAGGGCACAATAGTGTAAATCATGTATATGCATCTTCACCTAATCAATTTGTGGAAAACAATATTACATATCCAAATCATAAATCATAACAAAGTACATCTACAACTAGTAATTCAAAAAGAATTCAAAGGTCAAATAAGATTTCAAGTGATGTATTAAGGGGCATGATTAAAGATAAGTTGATCAACCTCCCCCTATACACCCAACAAGGAGATCCAAATATTATTGTACATATTATCAAATGCATAGGCACCACACCGATTCATATTGAGCATTTAATAGAAAAATAAAATAGATAATGGATACAGATGACTCACATAGTGACACATCATCCATACAACATAAAATGACATATTTATAAATTCAAAAAGGGTTAAATTCAGAAATAGTACAAAAATGGTTCCCAAAGCATAACTAAAAACAATGAAAGGTTCCAAAATCACAACTACAACAAGAGATAATAAAATAAACACAAACAAAATAAGTAAAATATGTAAAGTTACCTCTCCAAAATGAGGCTCAACTTTCAAAATGGAATGATGGTTAAAATTTTCTACAATAGTTTGATTATCATAGTTAAGGTTTGGGCAACCAGGCCCAAGGCATCACTTCTCTTATTCTAGTAGTGGATATTATTTGTCAATAGGATTTGGGATATATTAAAAATCCTAAGGCACATGAGTCATAGATACATAGAAAATTGTATATAAAAAACAAAAACTTAATTTTCAAAGTCAAAAGCATGCTAAGTCAACAAGTATTCCTAATAAAGGATTTCTAGAAAAAGATCCTCCACAACACCATATGTTTATAATAAGCACAATTTGAAAGGGTAAAATCATAATAAATATGCTAAAGCACAACTCAAAAAGGTCAAATCCATAGTAAGAGGCAATTACATCTATCATTATAGGTTATTATGATTCTCACGATGAAAATTTTCATGATTTTGATGATGAATAATACCCAAATTCATACTTCAATAACATTAAACTACAACATAGCCATCACACTTCTTGAGAGATTAACATTCCTATTTTTGACATAGGCTATAGTGATAGTGAGTCTCCAATGAGATTCATAGGTTAGTAGGATTTATCCCTTCTTGTGCATACTTTTATTCTCCCTTTCTCCTTGTGCATAGTTCATTTTCATGCTACTTGTACATAGCTTATATCTATAAAATACAAAAATACAAAAATATTTCAAAAACACAAAAACATTCAAATAATTACTCAAAAAACATAAAACTTATAGATTGTAAGCATTAATATTTTTACATTTATTATATTTTATAGACACTACATATGGTAACTATCTTAGTATCATTGGTTTTATCATACTACATGTTTCACTTATTCTTTTTGAGTGCTTGCAAATTACTTATAGGAGTTGAGTCCACTACACAGATCCATACTTGTTATTATCTACCTATTGGGAACATATACACTAAATCATGGTTATTTGCTTACAAATTCTCCCATTTGGGGAAATCTTATACATAATTTCAATCACCAGGTTCTATCCTTACATATTATACATTCCAAATTTAGTATTGTTATATCTTGATATTGATCATTGCTACTCATACTCATATTTTTACCAATTACTACTACTTTGGACTCAACATATGCACAAGCTCAATCTTACATAGATTTGTACTACATACTGATACATGCTTTCATTTCTAGCTTCCCTATTTTAAATTTTAGTGTATTTATATGATTTTTATATTTGAGAGCATTTGAATATGCTATTATTATTTGTCTCTATTCCACTTATATTTATAGTGTGTATGCCTTGGATATGTGCCCATGTCCCTTGTGTGTGTTTTTATAATTGTGTATGTGGACATTTGAATATGTCTTTATATGTAGATCTAAGCCAACTTGATTATTACTTATGGAAGTAGACATTTGATCATGTCCTTGTATGTTTTATTTTTCTTAGATTTAGTGACTTTCCCATGTCCCTTGTATTGTGTCCCCTTGGCATACATTGTATGCCTCATGTGTTTTGTATGTATATTTATTATATGCATCATGGCCATGACACTTGTCTTTACTTGTTACACACACCAATTTTTGATGCCATGTGGAACCTTGTGCATCTGCCCTTACTATTTGGGTGTCATGATGGACATCATGCCCCATCCACCTAGGTGTTACATAGTTCTACTCAGATTTGATGTTTCATACATTGATTACATCTATATTAACACCCTTATGTAATATTGGACATGACATACATCTTACATTACATACTTATGATTATATTCCTTTACATTTTGATGTTAGGTATGCACATTATATTGGATTATCATGTAGTTATCATAAATTATCTAGCTAACAAACATTTTGTAGAGATTTTTATTTTGAGGACAATTATTTCATAGGTTCAACAAATATCATGAAAAGAGGGGTAATTCATAGATGTTTTTCACATAGATCAAGATCATATATTACACTCACAATACATTTTTTAGCACACAATATTAGTTACAAAAAATCAAACATAGGTTAACATAGTGGAAAAAATAGTGACTCAAAAAGTAGTACAGTAACACATATTTTAGACTAGAAAGACATTAGCAAAAAAATAGGGAAACTATCACCACATGATGTTATTGAACAAGACATGGTGATAATATTTAGTAACACCAGTTTTAGAATAACTCAAATTTGCTAGAACAATATAATAGGTATAATATAGGTTTGCATAGATCTAGTTACAACTTTATCAGTAATACTCAAGTTTTTCTCAGATTTATACTAGCTCAACTTAGATTCATATCAGTTGCTCAGATTGGGGGCATCATGCATGGCATGACCATTCCCATATTTAATATATATACTCAAACATAGCTATTAAAAATTAGTCTATTATCAATATACTTAGATACCATATTGGGGCATGTACATGACACATTATTTCCATATGCTTAGTTACATACTAGTTGATTCTATGGAATGGAAAATTCCTTGTAATTATCTACATTATATACACTTAAAATCATATTATAGGTTGTCATTATTTTCATTCCTTACTCCATATATAGTGGTTACATTCTCAAATGGCCTAGAGCCACCTAATGTACCCCAAGTGGTCGTAAAGCAAACATACATAGTTAATTATACTTAGTTAGACATTTATAGTACTTTGTGAAATTGAATTTTAGATGCATATACTACACATGAGTGGGAAATTATGGAGTCATAACCTACTTGAGTTCTTGATACACCCACATGAGAGGTTTGGAGACACTATTAGTCTAATCTAATCTATTCATAGGTCATGATCCACCAAGTAGGGGTGGAAATGATGGAATCAAAACTGGATTAAATTATTGATCCACCCAAACATAAGGATTGAGAAAGATATTATTTCAATCTAACCTATTAATTTTATTATGATATCAATATCATTTTTCTCATCATAGGACACCTATGCCATCTACATCATCTCCTATTACATGGGCACCTAAGACCCCTATAGTTTACAAGACACCACAATCGGTTTCATGGATTTCTAGAACCACTTAACAAGTAGAGATAGATATAAATCACTCAATATAGTAGGTTATGGGACCATAATTACATTTTCATATAACATGCATGATCACTATTCTTTTATTTGACACATACCACATTGATAGTGAGTTTCCCATGAGATTCATTGGCTAGTATTATTCCTCCCTTATTGTATGTAATTTACTTCTCTCTTGCTCCTTGTATATAGTTTCATTTTTATGTTTTTTATAAATAGATTACATATAGAAAATACAAAAATAATATAATATGCCAAAACCCAAAAACATTCAAATATTTACATAGAAAACACAAAGTAAGATTGTATGCATTGCCATGTTTACACTTATTATATGTGCTAGATACTACATATACTAGTTATCTTAGTATAGTTATTTTTATCATAAATACATGCTTCACTTGTTCTTATTTAGTGCTTGAAGATTACCATATGAATCTGACCCACTACACCAATCTATATTTTCTATATCTACCCACCGAGGGCACCCTATACATAGTTTTGATTACCAAGTTACACCTTTCTATACTATACATTACAAATTTAGATTGTTATATCTTATTATTGATCATGTTACAATTACTCAATTTTTTTTTTGAATACTACTAATTTAGACTCAATATATGTACATCTTGGCTCTTACACATATTTATATTACATGCTCATGCATACTTTCATTTTTAGCTTTCCTAGTTTAGAATTGATTGTATCTCTATACTTATTCTATTTAAGGAAATTTGAACATGTCATTTTTGTTTGGATTTACACCATTTATTTTCATAATATATATTCTTTGGGCATGCACCCATGTCCTTGTGTTTGCTTTCTAATTGTGTATGTAGGTAATTGAACACGTCTTTGTATGCGGATATAAGAAAAATTACTTTTTACTTACGTATGTAGACATTTGAATAGTCTTTATATGTATTATTTTCTTATATTTAGTGACATGTGACCATATACCTTATATCATGGCCCCTTGGCCTACTCTATGTGCCTCATGTGTGTTATATGTATGCTTTATTGTATGCATCATGACCATGACACCTATCTATTGCTTGTTACATAATCTAATTTTAGATGCCATGAGGGACCTCATGTATCTCCCCTTCCTACTTGGGTGTTGTGATGTACATGATACCCCATCCCCCTAGGTAGCTACTATTGGCCAATTTTGGCCCACATATAAATATTTTTCCTGGATAGATTAGTTGAATAGAGTTCTAGATGGAATGAGTGGTCTAAAGGATCACATACAACTTACAAATATTTTAAAACACTTTAAGTAAACTTAAAGTGTAGTTTGTCAAAAATTGATAAAGTAGGTTTCCATGGTAATCATAGCATTCAAGAACATGAATCAAGTTTATACAAGCCTCAATATTTCATTTTATCCTTGGAGATTCAAACAACAATTAAATCACAAGTCTAAAATAACTAGACCATCATCACACATCACAAATAAATGAATAGACTAATTTTCTTGAGAATTTTATAAGTATGATCAAGAAGACTCTTAAGACCAAAGGATCATGTGAAAATGATGCATTTAGTGCTAAGATCATCCTCTAAAAATTTGGTGTCTTGATGAGCTTGCTATATCAAGATATAAGCCTTTAAAGTTAGACTTCTAGAGTAAGACATGCATGGGGGCATCAAGTTAAAGCTATGATAAATAGATATTTAAATTCAAATGTTATAAAGATGAACATGCAATTGAAAAGTGTCTAATTAATGGAAGCTAGAGTCAAGATCCAATGGTGAGCAAGAGATAAATGATGTCAGTGGGTCTAAATGATCTAATGGAGTGCATTAAATCATGCATCAAATATCAATAGTGAGCTCATAGTCAAAAGGTTAGCATATCCTAAGATTAAACATGCAGTTGATAAGTGGTAAGATCTTGGGTACCCATATGAACATATAATAGTGCATGGTGACTAACAAAACTAGTGGGTCCAAGTTGATCGATAGTGCATGATCCATCATGCAAAAGTAGATCAACAACAAGCGAAAGGTCAACTAATCAATGTATCCTAGGGATGAATATAAAACTACCATGTGGCACAAGCAAAGGAATGGATGGACTAAATTTAGGATCTTGAGGATCAATGCAAATAATACAAGTGTCATAATCTTGAGGAACTAAATCAAGATCGATGGCCAATGTCAAAAATCAAAATCCAAGGACTTTATAAAGAACAATTATGACCTAGGTCAAAATAAAATCAAGTCATACAAAGGTCATCCTTTTACCATTAGATCTTGCTTTAATTTCAAAATTAGACATATTCATATAGTTAGGGGTTGTCAATAATAAATTTTCAATGTTATTGAAGATCAGTATGAACCTCTAGTTCAAAGATTTGTAAAATGCAGGGTCCAACTTCTAGGGTCATAGTATTATTCTATGACTATGTTTGCTATTTATTTAAATAAGATATATGGATATAATGAGTTCTTAATTCCATCAAGGTTTAGAGTCATAATAAGTTTTTTTAAACCTAATATAGTTTAAAATAAGACTATGTAGCATATAAGATTTTCATTCATATTATAGCTATATGAAAACCAATAAATGAGATTAGTTTTCAATCTATAGTAATACCTATACTCAGATTTTAAATTAGGGGTAGATATGTGATTATGGAGAAATTTATCATCTATCAACATATTCGTATCTTCAACAAATAGGTACCTATAGCCACTAAAAGTAGACTTAAGCATAATTCAAGGTATGAGGACTTTGTCCTCATAATGAAAGCAAGTGGGAAATGGTGTATAAAATCAAAGCAAGGGGATTTGGGGATTGGAGAAATCAATTGGAGAAATAATTTATTTTCATGATACTTAAGGTTTTATGATCCAATAAACTTTTCAGGTGATAATTTGGGTGATGGTTTTAAAGCAATTGGTGGCAGAACTTTTGAGAGCCATAACTTTTACACCATAGCTCCATTTGACTCCCCATTTGAACCATTGGAAAGATAATAATAAGGGAAACATTGTGAGATGGAACCAAGATATTATTTATGTGTTTTTACCCTTGAAAACCAAATGTAAGTTCCCCAATTTTTAATTTTAGTAGTGCAGTCTAAAAATAGTAAGTTTCTAAAAATAGTAACTCCTTAAATTATGTGTTGTTGTGAATCATGGAAGTTAAACCAATTAGTCTCCCTCAATATTGGTGACCTTACACATCCTCCTCCTACCTTAAAAATGTTTATAAATTAAGAATCAACCTAAAAATTAAATGATACATATATTCTTAGAGATAGGCATATGTTTGGATCTGCAAATTTGATCAATAAAACATCTCTTCTCAAAGATAACATTATTGTTATTATTTACTGAATTATCTTTCAACCAAAATTTTTTAGTTTTGGATCATTTTACTTCTTATTATGACCATGAATCATCATATTCAAAATATATTCTTGTCTTATAGTGCATATTTCTCAACCAATTAGAAATCTAGAAGACTTTAAGAGCTAATGCAGGCTAATTTATCAATGAAGGATTAGTCCTAATTGGATTAAAATGTGGCAAAGAATTTATTGAAAAATATTGGTAGCTCATTTAATGATCTCAGATGGCATGATACCTCTCTCTCCCCTTTCTCTTATATCTTTTTTTTCTTCCATATCGTAATCTCTCTCTTAGATTCTAAACTCTCACAAGGACTCTTTGATTTTGAAGAGTAGGGGTCTCTCTAAGATATTACAAGATATCATCCTCTTGATTAGGATAAACCCTATCAAGAATTTTTAATAACTACCTCTTGATGAATTAAAATAATTTCTTTACCTATCTCTTGCCTTTGATACATGTTGAGTGAGTTGTGCATGTTGGTATTATGAAGGAGAATCTTCCCCATCCATTATCCTTATTTCTGACCTATTTTAGGGTGTTTTCAAGCTATTACAAGCCTAGATTAGTTTTCTACTTGAATCTAGTCCATGAAACACTTATGCACTAAGTTGTATTATGAGGTTGTGTGAACTAGCATTGTCTTATGTTGATTTAGTTTAGATTCAAGCTTATGGGAGTTTTCCATTTTTATTTGGTACATCACCATTTAGCTTTCTTAAGATCCCTTCCCCCTTTCTAACCATTTTCCCTATGACAACATTACTTTAAGTAATCCATCAAGAGGAAGTTAACCTTATCCATAAGTTTAACCCCATCATAGGTTACGCATAGTCTAAGGTTATCCCAATATTGTCTGGGAGTGGAGGAACCTAAATGACTCCTCCAAAAGGGTTCAATATCACATCACAATAGTTTATGTCATGCCTGGTGGGACTTTATTACATTTTACATCTCATTGAAATGTTTTTGGTGTTGCATTTTAGTGTAATCAGTCTTTGGAGGCACATTTACAAAAACCAATGGTGACTCCACTATAAAATCATCTAGAATAAGTAGCCCAAGTGCATAATCACCATTATTTGGTATGTATCATCACCCATTTAATTAAAATTCAAGTTATTTCATTATTTATCCTTCATATCAAGTTAGCAATGTTCATGGATTCACCCCAAGTGGCCTTCAAGATTTAATGTATCTCTAGTCAACCAAAAAAGATCCTTAGGGAGACATGGCTTGATCTTGAAAAATAATTAAGAGACATTGGTAGGGAAGAAGAGTGTTATATGCAACAATACAATCTTTAACACTAAGCTTATGTTTTGGAGTAGGATTTGAGTTTCCAAGAAGAATGATTAATTAGGCAAGACTAAGATATAAAATAAAATAACTATCAGTTACTCTTAGGAGTGAGAGTAGCCAACCCTAGAACCCAATTTCCCTCTCCTACTCTTGTTAATGTTCAACCCAATCCCCTAGTCCACCTTGTCAAACTTCATCTTTATCAAGAGCCAAATAAGTGATTAAAAACCATTTAGTTGAGGAACATGATTCCATCCCATATTGGATCTTCTCCTATGCCAATGACTCTAACTATTTCATACCCTCTCTTATGAAACCACCCTCTCTCACAACCATTTAAGAAAAGGAGAATGTATCCAAGCCTTATGATTTCCTCTCATGGAAATAATCAAGGAAATCACAAAGAAGAAAGAAGAAGTGCTAGCTGAGGTAGTCCAAAAATTAGTTTAAGAAAAAGTGGTGTTAGCTTAGCTCAATGATCTTGCCATACAAAAGTTTCATGAATTTATCTCCCTCCCCAAAGAGCCACCTAAAAGATCCTTCAAGGTCCCTAATTGGAAGGTCACTCTCTTAAGCTACAATCAAGGTGAAATTTTTCACCCTCCCACCATCTCCCTCTCGGATAAAGAGCCTATTTTGTAAAGAATAGCGGAGGATATTGTAATAATAGGTGAACCTAAAGAAAAAAACCCGAGTGTTTATAATTAGAGATCATGATAGGTATCCCATTCTATTCAGAAGAGGAGAAATTAGGTTTGGACCACCTATTATGGCATGACTTTGACACTGATGAATTAGAGCCTAACGATAGTACTAATGCCTTCATATTTGAATAAATGTGTATTCAGGTTATGGATAAGATCAAAGGATATTTTTATTTATTCCATGAGATTATATTCAATGGGGTTGGATATGAGAATGAGCAAAGTGTATAAATTTATGTGGTTGTCATACTTAACTAGCCAATCGATCGAGTTGAAGAGGTCATAAATGAGCAAGAGAATGAAATGGAGAAGAAAGAGGATTAAAATGAAATATTAAACTAGTTGTACCATGACCTCATGGAATAAATATAAGTTATAAAATAGTTTATTCCTCCTCCAAAGAATAAAAATGAACTTGTAAGTTAGGTTGAAGAAGTTGACAAGTGTCAAGATGAATTGTCTATTGAAGACAGTATTGATGTCTTCAATAATAAAGGAGAATGGTCAGATCTAGAGACTTAAGAACATGACATTTCAAAACCTAGATGGGTTGATGAGATAACATATTTCTCCTTTTAAAGTGAGCAAATCAAGGATGGTGTCCAATTTGGCATTGTCTTTGATCATCAAGAGGAAGCTATCTTCTGGGATGACTTAGAGATTTTTTACCTAAGCCTAGACAGTCAACCTTCATATTCAAAGGAAACATCAAATGAGGAGTTTATAGGTACTCCTATAGTCAATTTTGGATAAATTATTGAAGAAATCGACCAATATGTCTACATTAGATACATTTTTGCTCCATTTCATCCTCTTGAGATCATGCCAAAAGACTTAGTAATTAGGTATTTTAGTTCACCCATCATGATCTCTCAAAATCAAGGTGTTTTCTATCCTAGTTCACCACAAGTGATTGATTTTAAATCTTTTCCATTTGATTGAGGAGTAAAATACTTGTAATTTATAGCCCTATACATATTAGAATACTTTTCTTGTTTTCTTCTAAGTGCATTGTGTACATTTTTTTATTGTTGTGTGTTTCTTTTTCCAAAGTGCCTTGGGCACTTAGTTTGTTTTATTTATTATTTTTCCTATTGATTCAAGAGGAATTTATCTAGAGGGGAAACCTTACATCATTTTATGTTAGCTAAAACCAAAAAATTATGACTCCATGCCCAATAGATTAGACAAGGAAACTAGTATAAGTTCTCAAGCATAGTAGGCATGATTCCCTATGAGTTACCAAAGATGTTGGCCAATTTTAGCCCACATAAAAATATTCTACCTGGATGGATGAGATGAATAGAGTTCTAAATGAAATGAGTGGTCCAAAGATCACATATAACTTGAAAAGCTTTTGAAACACTTTAATTAAACTTAAAGTGTATTTGTCAAAATTTGAGAAAGTAGGTTTCCATGGTGATCATATAATTTAGGAACATGAATCAAGTTTTCACAAGCCTCAAAAGTTTATTAGAGCCTCAAATATTCATACAATAGTTCAAGAACAAGTCTAGAAGAACCAGATTATCATCACACGTCATAGAGAAATAAACATACCAATTTTCTTGTGCATTTTATAATTATGCTCAAGAATCCTATCAAAACCAAAGGATCACATGAAAATTATGAATTTAGTGCTAAGATAATCCTATAAAAATTTATCATCTTGGTGAGATTTCTATCTCAATATATAAGCCTTTAAAGTTAGACTTGCAGAGTAAGATGTGTGTAGGGACATCAAGTTAAAATTATAATAAATATAAGTTTGAATTAAAATGTTCTAAGGATGAATGAACATCTAAAAATTTTCCAAATCATGAAATCTCAATTCAATATCGAATGATGATAAGGTGATCCATGATGTCAATGGGTTTGAAAGATCCAACATAGCACATTAAATCATGAATCAAAGATTATTAGGAAGATCACAGTCAAAAGTTTAGCATATACTCAAATTGAACATGTGTTTGATAAGTGGTAAGATCTTGGGTGCCCATATGAATATATAATGGTGCGCAAATATTTATAAATCTTGTGGATCCAATCTAATTGATGGTGCATGATCCTACGTGCAAAAGTAGATCAACAATGAGTGAAAGGTCAACTAGTTAGCATATCCTAGGGACAAATGTAAAGATGCCACATGGTGTAAGTGAATAAATATATGGACTGACTATAGGATCTTAAGGATAAATTCAAAGAATACAAGTGTCATAATCTTGAAGACCTAGATCAAGATTGATGGCCAATGTCAAAAGTTGAAAGCCAGGGACTTCATAAATAATAATTATAACCTAGGTCAAACTAGAAGATAGTCCTACAAGGATCATCCCATCACCATTAGAGATCAGTCAAATATAATAAGAAGATGTAGTCATACAATCAAGGGTTATCAATGATAAATTTTTGATGCAATTGAAGCTCAATATGAACCTCTGATTCAAAGATTTATAACATGTGGGGTCCATCTTCTAGGGTCATACTATTATTCTTTGACTGTTTGCTATTTCTTTAAATAAAATCTATACATACAATGATTTCTTGATTCCCTCAAGGTTTAGAATTATAATAGGTTTTTCTAAACCTAATATAGTTCAAAAAAAGACTATACATCCTATAGGATTTTCATCGATATTATAGTTATATGAAAACCAGTAAATGAGATTGGTTTTCAATCTATAGTAAGACCTATGCTTAGATTTTAAAGTAGGGGTAGATATGTGATTATGGAGAAATGTCTAATATATCAACATAGTCATATATTATACAAAAATGTACCTACATTTGTTAAAATCAGACTTAAGCATGGCTTTATCAAATTCAAGGTATGAGGACTTTGTCCTCATAATGAAAGCAAGTGGGATATGGCATAGAAAATCAAAGCAAGGGGATTTAAGGATTGGAGAAAGAAGTTGGAGCATTTAATTATTTTTAAGATCCTTAAGTTTTTCCTTCTTATTAGGACCATGACTCATCAGCTTCAAAATATATTCTTGTTTTCTAATTCATATTTCTTAGCCAATGAGAAAGTTGGAAGACTTTTGGAGCTAATGCAGGCTAATTTATTGATGAAAGATCAGTCCTAATTTTATTAAAATATGGTGGATCATTCACTAAAAGATGTTAGAAGTTCATTTAATGATCTCAGATGGCATGCTCCCTCTCTCTCTCTCCCCTTTCTCCCCTTTCTCTATTTTTCTTCCACATTGTAAGCTCTCTCTTAGATTATAGACTCTCACAAGGATTCTTTGATTTTGAAGAGTATGAGACTCTATGAGATATTTCAAGATATACCATTCTTGTTTAGGCTAAATCCTATCAATAATTTCTAAGAACTACCTCTTGATGCAATAAAATACTTTCTTTACCTATCTCTTGCTTGGATCTATAGTGAGTGAGTTGTGCATGATGGTATTGTGAAGGATATTATTCCTGATCCATTGTCCTCCTTTCTGACCTCCTTTATAGTGTTTTCAAGTTATTAAAAGTCTAGATTAGTGTTCTACCTAAACCTAGTCCATGAAACACTTACGCAATGAGCTGGATTGTGAGGTTATGTGAGATAACATTGTCTTATGATGATTTAGTGTGGGTTCAAGATTATAGGAGTTTCCCATTTTTATTTGATGCATCACCTTTTAGCCTTATTAGGATCCCTTTCTTATTTTATAACCCTTTGACCAATGAAAACATTAGTTTAGGTGATCCATCAAGAGGAATCCATTATTATCCAAAGGTTCAACCCCATCATAGGTTACCCACATCCTTGAGTTGTCCTAATATTTTGACTGAGAGTGGAGGAGCCTAAATAAATCATCCACAAAGGTGAAATCTCATGTCATAATAGCTACTCAATTATTTCTCATATTATTTTTACATACATTTTTTATATCTATCTTGACATCCTTATAAATGCTAGACATAACATACAACATGTATTAAAAACTTATGCTTAGATTATCTTATATTATGATGTTATGTATGCACATTATATTGGATTATTATGTAGATACCATATATGCTCCAACTAACATAAATTTTGAACATATTTTTAGTTTGAGGGTAGTTATTTCATAGGTAAAATAACTCCCCTTAAAATAGGGGCCATTCATAGGGGTTTGTCATAGAGATCAAGGTCTCATAATGCACTCACAGTACATTTTTCATCACACAAGCCCAGATTATAGAAATTAGACTCAAGTAAACACAAAAGAAAATAGTGACATAGAGATCAATATAATTACATAGAAATCAGAAAAATTAGACATTAGAGCCCAAATTAGAACATTATCACCACATGGAACTACTATATAAGATATGGCACTATTTTCTAGTAGTTTTAGTTTCATAAAAATCTAGATTGGACAAAAAAGTATAGTACATATAATCAAGATTTACATATGTTTAGTTATAGATTTACCATTTTAGCTCAAATTCATACCATTTTTCTCTAATTGGGGGAATCATACATTACATGACCATTCCCATTTTTATTTCAAATGCTTAGATACAAATTATTACAACTCAGTCCAAAATCTAGATGCTTATATATTAGATTTGGGGGCATGTGGTCAGAATATTGTTTCCATTTTCTCACTTACACACCAGTTGATTAGATAGAATGACAAATTATATGTCATTATCTACATTATATACATCAAACATCATATTCTATGTTGCACACTAGTTTTTTTCCTTACTTCATCTATAGTGGTTGGCATTCTTGAGTGGCCTAGAGCTGCCAAACATACTTGAGTGGCCACAAAGCCAACATTTCCAATTAGATATCTCTAGTTATAAATTTACAATTACATTGTGTATTTTAAGTTTCATATGCATCTACTACACATGGGTAGGCAATGATGGAGTCATAGTCTACTTGATTTCCATAGCCACCTACATGAGAGGGTTGGATACACCATCAATCCAATCCAAGATATTCATACGTCATGATCCACCAAGTAGGGCTGAGAAATGATGGAGTCAAAAATAGATTTGATTCTTGATCCATACATACATGAGGATTTAACAAATAATCAACTCAATCTAAGATATTCTTTAATTTATCAATATATACATGCACACAAAGGTTGTCACCAATTTTATGCATTGGTTCACATACCCAACTAGGTGTATTCATTCTTTTTCTCTCTCTTATCCCTTTTCTCAATTTTACTTCTTTACTCAAATTTTCCTTTGATTTTGATATCTCTTAAGTAAGGACTAATTTATGCACATTTGACTTATAAGACACATAATGGAACATCATTCACATACTCAAATCTAGACTTATGGGATTTACCTCTAAGATAATTTTAGGTATGCTTCTATTTCCTTTATTCTAGTCATTTCACTTTGTTGCATTTTTATAATGGAGGGGCAAAATGTAATCACCAAAAAATGACACTTGAGTGCTAAAAGTACTATTTGAGACCACATATCCCTAACTTATCCCTAGACATTTATTATGGTATATTTTCACACATATCCATACTTCATGTGGGCCACATGCATTCCTAATCATCCCTAAAGCAATAATCGACCCTCAATCTTGCATCTTAGCCCTTTGTGCCTCAAGTTTTTTCCACCTAGACACCAATGCCATAATAAGGGCAATAGTGACAAATGGTGATAGTGTCCTAATATTATAACTAATGTCTTTTCCCTCATTTTTCCAAAAATATATATCTTTTCAAATCTTAGACCTCCTAGAGTTGGCTTAGACCTCTTTTAACACTTGCATAAGTACTAAAATAGTATAAATACATGACTTTTACCCTTTATCCACTAAATGGAAATTAAATGAAAATTTTATATGAAAATTCATAATAATTTGTCCATAATTAAGGTTTTCAATCCTTGTTTTGCCATACTTCTATATACTACTAACTACAACATTCATAAAATCAAATTACTTAGATATTAAATCTCAAGCACATTCAAAGTAATGAAGTGAATCATCATACTATATTAATTTTCACTTACACCAAAACTTAGGTGGGGAGAACTACATTGGGATTGATCCCTCTTAGGAGTATTTATATATGGGAAACTCTCATCATAGTGTGGTGTTGATGATGTCGATCCTACCCCACTAACAAACACACTTTTTTGCCTGTATTGGCTACATGCCTTAACAACATGTAGGATTAGGGTCTACTTATAAAATTGGTCAAAACAAACCATCTATAGGGTTTTAAAACTCATGCATATAGGAACAATCCTTATAAACCTAGACATAGGTGCACTCAGAATCTAAGAAAAGTCTTGTATAGAGGACACTACTACCAAAATAGGGACATTATCACCACATAACACTATTTTCCAATTAGGGTGCTACTATTTATAAGGGTTTTTGACACTTGGATACTGTTATGATAATCAGATCAGTGTCTACCTTAGTTTTTAGTCTCCAAATCATTTATCTCAATCATTTTCCAACTAAGTTCTCATTTAAATTATTTATTTTTATTTTTAGAAAGGTCAAATTTATTCAATTATATAACAAATAAGTGGCATATTTATTGCATATTCCACCCCTAATTTACTATACTCAACTCTTTAACAACATAGAATTTACATTTTACCAAGTCCTAAAATGATAAAACTCCTAGTTATAAAGCATAGATTACATTTCGATAAATGCTTCATCTTGAAAAATATTATAGGTGCATATTCCATGCAAGTGCACCAAAAATTACAAAAACATATTAAAACTTATTTACCATGAAACACTGATACTTTATCAAGAAGTATCATTTTTACTAGGAAGCATGTTTTGATCAATTTATGTCTATAACAATTGGCTCCTTTTAGTATTATGGTTGAGATTAAACTCCTTAGATGAACTAACACTAATTCCATTTTCAAGGTTGAGTTGGTTATACCACTTAACTTGGCTTTTATTGTATTATCACTTGAGTTATCTAATTGAGTTTCAATGATCTCAATGGTCATTTCACAACTTACCCTTGCACTAGATAAGGGGCATAATTACCTTTCAATCTCCCTCTTTAAATATCTAAGGTTTAGTTTTGAACCTCTCTCAGTTCTAATGCTTCATAAGGAAGCATATTTATCAAGTCAAACTAACAAGGGGCAACATGGTTGTATTGACACATATGTGTATTCCTTCCTTGCTCTCTTTCTTTAATCATTTTAATTAATTCAAATTTTAGATTATATTCACTTATTTATGCTATAACATGATCTTGGTTATAGGGAATACCCCCAAAAAACAATCAAAGTGGGATTAAAAAAAAAGGAAAGTGTGTTGTACACACCTAGGTATGCATTGCTTTCCTTTATACTAGTAAATTCATCATTGTGTATTGCTATATTAAGGGGAGGGGGGGGGAATTTATATACTAAAATTTTATTTATATAGTATCTCAATTTTTTATACTTGAAAAATGTCTATTAGGACTCTACTCT
Organism: Torreya grandis; assembly: GCA_037957365.1. Lineage (NCBI taxonomy): Eukaryota > Viridiplantae > Streptophyta > Pinopsida > Cupressales > Taxaceae > Torreya > Torreya grandis. The sequence goes on along the minus strand of JARHVA010000254.1, from coordinate 1,757,021 downwards.
CTAGTTTTAGACCTCTTTATTGTTGAAAGGCTTACATTCCACACCTCTCTATGCTAAATTGCTTATCTTTTGGTCCAACCCTATCATTTTTTATCACCCAAATATATTTCACTATACAACAACCTTATAACCTGTTTTATATCTTTCACTATCATTTTCAAATCCTTATCAACTTTTTATCCTATCAAACACTTGCATCCCACATAGGGACACTTACATCAATGCAAGTGCTAAGATTATTTTCAAGTGTTCAGTTCTCAAAAGTCATCCAAATTTCAAATGTTTCACAACATATGGGTTGACCTATTTGTATTATTGAACCATATCATGAGATATTTTTAAAGGGTGTGGTATAAATAAAAAACAAAGACCATTCAATTTCACCATGTCATATTTAAAAAGCTTACTAAGCACACATATATCAAAGTAGCTTTCAAGTAATTAAAACTACCCTATTTTCCCTTACTTTTATATCAATCATATTATAACTTTGAAGCATTCAAAGATTATTCCTTGAGAAGTATTTTTCAAGTTACAAGATAGATCATTACATGTCCTTGCATATATAATATCACACCCTTGTGCACACACAAACCAATACTCAAGGGAGAAATATATATTTTTGAGGCCCTATTTGGAGTAATGGCTATGTGGGTAATGCTCATTAACATAGGTATCCTTAAGGTCTGCTCAAATTCATGATCCCACTAACCCATTTTGGTAAGGTACAAATGCCAAAGGTGAAGAGCTATGGTTTTGATACATAAATAGCCATCTATATATTGTGTGCACAAATAAAAGACATCTATAGAAAAGTAACATAAAATCTAGAAGGATCTAGGTGGTCGCTTCATAATACAGTGAATATTCCATAATGGAAAATTATGTTTGCATTATGATACCTATATTGACACAAGTGTCCCAATGCTCATGCAAGTGTACAAAAATCCATATTTAATATTTAGAGAATATGAAAACTAGATCTTAATATTTATCTTGCCTATTTTTACCTCTACATATCTCAAATATTCTTGCACATTTATAGATAAAATAAGTATTATATCTTCTTCATGTTTATGCAATCAAATTATTGTTTTGAATGTACTTTCTATATTTAACATAACTCAACATTTTAATTTAGAATATTTATTTATCTAAGTTTTTAATTAATTGACCTACTCTAGAATAGTTTTACTTATCCTTGTGCATAGATTATTCTACCCTTTTAACCCTTCTCACATTCTCAATTTAGGGTTAAACACCTTTATAAATAAATAATGGTTCCTAATCAAGTATGTTTGAAAATCAATAGTTATTGCCTCTTCCTAAGTTAAATAATGGGGCCCACAAAATGATCAACAAATGAAGATCATATTTTGCTTAAATAAAGGGACACACTAGTAATTTATTCATTTAACATTTTCCATGTATAAGCAGGTATGTATAGTTTTCTCCATATAAATCATTGCACCCGCATGTATTACCAAGTATTTATAAAACAAAAATACAGGCATATCTATGTAGTTGTAGGCCATTAAAGATAGTTCTAGGCATCTTTGGGTATTTTTTGGTAGGTACATTATGGTTTGTTATATAATTAAACATTGGATTCACTTTGAAGAACAAGATAATAACCTCATGATAGATTGAGAAAATGTAATGATTAACTGTAAAATATCTATGGATAATCATTCTGCCCCACATTTTATCATGATACCCCACAATAAGTCATGCTACCAAACATATGTTCACAAAACCCCACATCCATATGAATTTCATCATAAATGATATTTAAATTGGGAAATTTCATAGTGAGGGAAAAAATTATTATTGTTATAGTGTATCATTGTATCAAGCCCAATGTTAATGTTATTATCAACAACAAAGATGTTCCTCACTACACAGTGAGTAGTAGAGATGCACGATAATGCCCTCCGAAAGAATATGGACCAACTATGCCTTGTGTAGATTAAATAAACCACAAGTCAATTGGAAAAAAAATCATACCATCTTACTATTCATGGTCAATAGGAAAAAGAGAGCATATTGGCTTAATGTTCATGATCAGTTGGAAAAAGAGAATGCATGTCATTTTAATATTCATTGCCCAAAAAAAGACAATATAAGTGAAGGGTAAAATGGCACATACTTGTATTCCAATTTCCTTTGTATGAATTATCTATCACAAAAAAATACAATATAAGTGAACAAGAAAATAAAATGAAACTTTGTTCAATGTCATAAAAAAAGTCAATATGAGTGAATAGTAAAATGGAATGCAACTTTGTTCACTATCCCAAAAAAAGATGATAAGATCCTATGTATTCTCTTTTTCCAATTGACATATGGTTTATTTAATCTACACAAGATGTAGACATTCTATATTCCTTCCAAGGTCATTGGTGTGTATCTCTACTGCTCACTACTCCTTGTCTAGGAAAATATTTGTAAAAAGCCTCTACTTGTAGTTTTATGTCGAAGAGGTTTTCTATAAATACACATTTTTCCCCAAAATTGATTCCCACTCCCAGTACACCTTTTGTTATGAGTGACACATTTTATCTCTTCAAATTTTGAAAAGGGGAGTTCCTCAGAGTTTAGAAATAAATAATGGCATCCAATGGTGATGTTGCACTTGTAGTTAAATCCCTTCACAGAGATTTTTTTCAACATGATGGAAATGAAAGCTAGTTTCACACTTTGTTTTTACATTACTAAATTTTTCTGTTAAAGGGAGTAATTTTAGGGTATACATAGTTAATTCGTAATCTATTGAACTTATGGAGTGATTCCTAGACCAATCATTATTGGAATATTTACCCTAAAAATAGTCAACATAGAAATGTTTTATTTAATGTGGTGGAATCAAATAATTATAATAGATATTTCCTTTATTGGAATAATTATGGAAAACATCTAAAGATCTTCCTCCACTTTACCACATCATTTAAATGGCAACATCTAGCCCTATAGTTTGAAACTATTCTCCAAAGCAATTAAAGTGCACTACTGGCAAGGAAGAACCCCAATCTATTCTTTCATTTGCATAGCATTTTCAATTGGATTTTTACCCTTTAAGGAGATGGAAAAGCTCTTCTCATCCAAGTGGCACAATGGAGACAACTCTAGGCTTGTGGACAACCTAAGGATGAGGTGAATCTCTAGATAGGCTAGCTCCCTTGATGTACCACTTTGGATTACAACTAAACCTAAAATTTTTGGGGGAAAACAAAGAAAGATAAATAAAATAAAAATATTATAAAGGATGTGATACACCAAATAAGATGATGAATTCTAAATAGCATCATGTTACACATGAAATCAAGGGACAAACTGAGCATACACTTCTTCAATCTACATCTTCTCACATCATTGTTACATTATGAGGTTATGGATGAATGTGAAAAGATAAGAGGAATAGAAAAGAGGCCTTGAATGGAAATAATTAAAAAAATAACTCACTCAATCCTTGACATTTAATTAAACACTTCACATGCCCTGCAAGAAGAAGCTTTCCAACTACAAATAGGGTGAAATAATGAGACAACATGCTAAAGAATCCATAGTCTTCACTAAGAAAGATTCATCATATAAGTAAAAAACACTTATTAAAAGTCATGAAGAGGTAAAAATAATAATTATTATTTATAAAATGTTATTAAAATGAGCATGGCTTCACCATACTTAGGTGGAGCATAAGTTACACTGGCCAAAATGGCTAAAACTTATAAAACTTGAGACAGAGAAGAAGAGATAAGTCCAAGGGTCACAAGGAAACTTGAAAAGTTGAGAGAATTAGTTAATTATTAATTAGAATATAATATGGTATGAACCATGTAATTTCAAGAAGCACAAGTGTCCATCCAAGTCATAAAACTCATGAAAAGTGGCATGAAACTCCTCATTCTGGCTCAGAAAACTACTTTCATAATTTAGACCAATTTGAACATCCCATAAATTATTAGGGATTTTTATAATGATGGAGATGAAGGGTAAATATTTCATGCATTCCTTTAAATGCATTTTTTATATGCCTAATCATTTGGAATCATCCCAAAATGAGATATCACCATTTGTTGTCCAAAAAACTCTGCATTTATGCACCTAGCACACTTATCCTCAAATTTGGATTCATTTTCTCATGAAAATACATGGGAGGGAATAGATGAAACTTTTAAAGACCTTCCATGGCATTAGAAGCACCAGTAACACATTAAAATCACCTCACTTGAAGATCTCCACCCTTCTAACTAGTTTCTCCACTATGCTAGTTTTGATTAGCTAAGATGAGACGTATTGTTTGGAAAATTAGGATTTTATTCTTGGAATTAAATTACCATATATATTTATTACAATTCTTAATATTCCATCTAAACTTTATTTCATCTTTAGAATCCTCTTGTAGCCTACATAATGAACAAAATTGATAATAAAAGTCTATTTTGTACCCTATCTGTATAAGTCCATATAACTATAAAGAATTTTCAGTAAATTTATGGAGTCCTATAAAAGTTATAATATGTTTCATGGTCAAAATTATGCCATTATATCAGCTATCCAACTCCATTTCTCCAAACTAGTCTTGACTAAGGGTTTGTAAGGGGTTTAGGCCTATTTTGACACTTAAGCTTTGTTCATAAATATATGATGCCCAAATTGAAAAAAAATTCAAAAAATTCATAGCTAAAGACCCTCATAAACATCCCTAAACTTAAAAAAATCCTATTCATAGAATCAAAAGATGTGTGAGCTTCCAAACTTCTCTTATCGAGCTCTTTTCTCCATTTCAACATGACTAATGTTGCCTAAGGTCCAAAAAGTAGCTTCTTTATTTTTTATTTACCTTCCAAAATCTTGGTATCCTCTATAGTTTCCCAAAAAACATTATAAAATATGTTTTAGTGATCATCTAAAGCCAAAAATGAATCTAACCCCATTTTTGGATGTTAGGTCTAGTCATGCTTAATAGGCCTGTTACACCTTAAAGCCCAACATGAGTTTTTGATGGTTCATCTACATATAAATGGTTTAGAAACTTCTAATATGATCACATAATAATTATAAAATATATTAGAAATCATATATATGATTATAAGTAAAAATGGCCTCCTCATTTGACACTAGGCCTAAACCTTACCTTTAGGCTTACCTGCAACTTTTGTAGTTTGGGTTATTCTGTTGAACTCCATCTCTATGTGAGGTGTTTATCATGTTTTAAATTTTTTTATCTAGCTTTCCAAACATTTTTCAAATATTAAAATATCTCCTGGATCTCACCTTATCACTCATCTCTCAAACCTGTAGGTTTATGCATAAGGGGAAGTACCCTCTGTCTAAGAAAAAATAGAGGGTACGTCCCCTATTATCCTAGAAAAATTGATATTTTAGGAAATAATACAATTTTTGAGGGCATCTCAGACAAAATTTTATCCTTTTATAATATTATTATACCCTCTAAAAGTGTTAAAATATGAGGCAAACTGCTAGTAAAAAGACTATGTGCAGGGATTTTACATGTAGACTACATTTTTGCATCATTGGACTCCTATTTTTTATATATAATCATTATTATTATATTATTTAATTTTTATAGTTATGATTATTATTATTTTATGCTTCATTCATCCTTCCTAACTCTCACATGTAACTCAAGACTGCTTGCTTGGTCAAGGCTATATTACCCTACCTGATTGTATTCTTGTTTGGGAATAACCTTTATAGTTGCAAATGCAGGAATTAGGTCTTAAAGATAGTTCATAATCATTCATATAGATTTATAAAATTAAATTAATACATATTATTAACTAAATCATATCTTAGGGTTAAAAAAACCTTTAAAATCAATCATAGATAGGTGATTGTGTGTTACTTTGGAAAGGGAAGCACTTATAGGTGTAGTTGTATGTTTTAGATTGGGATAGGTGTTTATAAAATTATCCTCAGTCCCTTTAAATTATTATACAACTTATTTAAACCATTTTATCATTTTTGGCTATTCTTATAACAAGTACCATCACCCCTTAGTTCACTGCCTTTCCCAGTCAACACAATCAACTATGTTGGGCAAGATGAAACTTTGTAGGTGATCCTCTTATCTTGCAAGGTGACACATAATTATTCATCCTCATGTAAAATTTTAAAACATTTATCTCCTACTAACGTTGGTGGTTCCATCTCAAATATTCTTGGTAGACTGTGTGCTCCTATATTTGGTTTTAGGTGTGCATTTAGGCCATTTGTATAGACTAAAAGTGTACATGGGAAGCAAAAATAGTACATCCTCCTCCTCCAGTAATATTTATGACATGAATGTCACTTTTAACTATTTATAATCATTCATACATGGTGAAAAGGTCAGTTTTCAAATTTTAGTGAAGAAGGTCTCATTTAGAACTCCTTGTAGATTTCATTATCTAAATTTAGTGCTTTTACAAACAACTTTGGACTGCCTAACAACCATTTTCATTGTCATTGAGTTTTTATAAGGTAGTTATCAAATTGAATTTTCCAATCAACACCTCACATAGATATTTCATGGTTACCCAACCTTTTAGGACTCCAAATAAGGATTAAAACATGTTAAGATCTTCTATTAAGAGCTCTTAGTCCCCTATTAAGGCTACTTGTAGGTGACTGTTTGCAAAAAATATGTAGTGTGAATATGGATAGTTTTTGTTATTTGGACCCTTTATGAGTTGTATACTCATCTAAAAACATAAAAATATACTAATCTCTCAATAAAAACCATGATTATCTCTAAAGATACCTTTCATCAAGAAAATCTCCATAAGAGTACTTGTAGGTGTAGATTAAGTTGTTTGCAGGTAGACAATGGGAAGAAGGTTTATGTATCCAAGTAATATATCTACATAGTGGATTGATCTCATTTTGTTTAATTCTAAAATGAAACATTGAGTTGTTACAAATATAAAGACCAATTTCACACTTCATTTTCAACATTGAACCCCCTTGAAGTCACCTAGCTAATTGGTATGACAGTCATATAGTAGATTAGTTGTATGTGTTTTTTGACTGCACTCATGAAATTACTTTGAATAAAGGATTTTAAATGTGAATGGGGCCTCATAATAACATTTAAAACATATAAATGACACTAACACAACCCTATGAAGTGATTAATAAGCATGAGAATCCAAAAAATGGTGGAAAATCGTTTGCCATCCCATATGAGACTAAGCTACCACATGAGATGATTTACTCATAAAATAAAATTTATACATAAAAAAATCATGGAAATAATTATATAATTAATTCAACATCATCTGGAATCAAATTTAGGAATTTATTTGTAAGGAATTACTCAAACCAAGGCGAAACCTATAGGGTGCATGAAATAGCAAGCAAAAAAGTATAGTCAACTTCATGAGGATGGTTCATGAATCACATGCCACCATTATTAAAAATATTTATATTTAAATTAAGTTTTATGATTATTATTTCACCTCCTCAAGGTGTTTGATCTGAATCCTCCTCTATTAGCCATACAAAATACAAACCTAAAGACTAGTTTTATTTGCCAAGAAAGGTGAAAAAGGTGTAGAACAATTTTGGGCCTAAAATTAAACTTATATAGAAAATAATTTTTTTATATTAGTTATATGAATATTAATAGGCCTTCCATATCTTATCCCCCATTTCACACTTCCCCATGGGTTGTACAAGTGCCAAACTCATTTTTTTCCCTAAGAAAACTACTCTTTCTTCTGAAGCACCTACCACTTTCAGTTACCAATATTTTATAAAGATTTATTAGGACAAATTTCATGTGAAATAACCTATTTTAACCTTCACACTTCCAAATAAATCCATATAAGTCATTATATTCACCTTTTTTGACCTCCAAATGACCTAAAATGACTAAGGACCAAGGCTAATATAACATAAAATGACCTTAATTGATCTATAAAACACATTTTGACATATGTATTAGACCCATAAAAACCTAAAAACAAATTTTTTACTTAGGGATGCCCCAATTTGACCTAAAAGTTAAATTTAGTCAACAAATTAGTGACTCATAGGGGTAATATGCCTGCTATACTAACTAGATTAGTAGCCTTATCCGTCCATTGGGCTTAGGGAGTCATATGAAGTATAATAAAACAAGATGACTTTGACCATATGATTTGATCAAGACAATACCAATTGATAAACTCAACCACATAAAGCAAGGGCACACAAAAAAATAGACAACAAACTAATAACACACGCGCGCGCGCGCGCTCAAGGAACTTAGGGGAGATAGAAAACAAACTATTATGCATAACTAGAAACTAATAATACCTCCTTTCTTGGATGAAAATGAAAGTTTCTTGAATCATCTTCATGATGGGATGAATCATAGTGCCAAGTATATTTCTCCTTGGATTGGATGTTTTGTAGATTAGACATATTCCTTAGCACTTCACTTGATCTAATATCAAGTAGATCATCCTTAAATATGTCTCTAACATGTGTGTGTGTGTGTGTGTGTGTGTGTGTGTGTGTGTGTGTGTGTGTGTGTGTGTGTGTGTGTGTGTGTGTGTGTGTGTGTGTGTGTGTGTGTGTGTGTGTGTGTGTGTGTGTGTGTGTGTGTGTGTGTGTGTATTACTCTTGAACATGTTCACATACTTCATACTACAAACCAATTTTTATTTCATAGTCAATTTGTATCTTCTTTGTAGGAATGGATTCAAGAGGAATGATTTCTTGTTCCTTAGAATATTTAAGCTAATAGGATCTTATTCCATCCTTTAAGAGATAATGTGTTTCTCCAAACTAGTTAAGAATATGTTAGACAATATTTATGACTTCAAACATATCATAATTAAATGTATATGCTTCTTGAAAATACATATTTGAAAGGTTGTTTTTCCTTTGCATACTTACTTGAGTGCCAATGCCACCTTTTCCATCTTCGACTAGATCATAGCCTCTTTGAATAAGATCATATATTAATAAAATGATTTCAAACAAGTAATCCCAAGGCTGATGTGTACTTTTATCTTGATCATCTATAATATTTTGGACAATGTCATCTTTTTCACCATCACTTATAATCAACTCTAAGACATTTGTATACCCCTTAAGAGACTCAAATTCATTGCAAATGTTTTCAAAATTCTACCATAATTATTCATCTTCCTTTTTATAATCATAATTAAGGGGAACAAAAATATAAGTAACTTCATCCTCTTCCTTAGAATCCAAAAATAATTCATCCAAGACTTCTTCTTTAACACAAGGAAAACATTTTTCATTATCAACCAAATAAGAAGACTAAAAACAAGGACTCACCTCATCTTCAACACTTAGGAACTCTTAAGGGATCTAAATTTGTATACCATATATCATAATCTTATCTTGCTTCTGAAGGTTTTAAAGATCTTCCATCTCTTTCTTCTTTTTGGTGATGCTAAGACTAGGCATCTTGAAATCCGGTGACCTGGCCCAATGAGGCTACCAAAGAGTTACGCTTTATTCAAGAAAGAGTTATATATTTTCCTCAATAAAATTATATTATTTATGTTCCCATACTATATTTCCATCAAGGCAAATGGTTATGATAGGAGGATAAGAGGAACTAGTTGGTGGAGGTGGAACATAGGCTCAAAATTAGATTAAGAATGCAAAGTTAGGGATTCTTTTGGAAGCTCTTGAGGAAGGGGAGGAAAAAATTGGACTAAAACAACTTGATTATATTCCTTCCTCTTGATAATAAATTCATTCACATATGATTTATCTTGATAATTCTTATGATGGAGGTTATATGGGGTGTGTTTAGGTATAGGATCTTCTTTTGGGTCTAAACCTTCCATCACACCTTGACTCAGCAATCTCATCTTTGACTCTAACTCTTTATTTTTTTTGGATATGTTCTCTTGCAAAAATATTTCTTTAATTTCATAGGAATAATCATTATTATAAGGAAAATAAGATAGCTATCATGGAACACAATAATTTTCTTGAGGAAGGGCAGGAGAAACTTGCAAAGAATTAACTTCATTCATAACTCCACACTCCTTATCAACCAAACTTCTATCCTCTTTATTTCCCCATGATTCCACTATATTACTCTAGCTTAGGATGTTAGGATTATAAGTATTTTCTTGAGGAAGGGTGGGAAGTGTTTGTATAGGATCAATATCCTTCTCAAATTCATACTCTTTGTCAAGATTTTTCTCCTCTTTCTTTCCCTATGACTCCACTTTCTTACTCCAACTTAGGATGTTAGGATTAGAATTATATTTTTGTTCTGGTGGGGATGAAATATGAGATGGAAATGAGGGATTGAATTCCACTTCCTTTGCTTCTAACATGTAATATTTCATATGCATATTATCCAACTCAATTTGCCTATCAAGATTAGCTTCAAAAACAAGGTTTATCATTTCAACTCTCTATTCCAATTGATTAGGAGAAGGATGAATTTGGTATCCTTGATTGGGCTCATGAGTAGGGATCAAATATGGCTGATAGGAAACTTTGGGAAGTATATATGAAGTTTGATAGGTTTAGTGAGGTTGCCTTTCATTAACTCTTAGCCTATCCTATAAAGAATAAAATAATCCACTCACATCAAGAATCTCACTTGTGAGCCTTTTCTAATTGCATCTTTGAATAGGTACCCACTCTCTTTTTACCAATTCCAATTCATCTCTCACCTTATAAATAATATGACTAGGAACCTCTTGACCACATCCATGTTGTGTGTCAAGATTTAACATATACCTTTCATATCCCAATAATTTTTTCTTGAAATTGGAGATGGATTGACATGAGAAATGACTAGGCTGACTAGGAACAAGATATGGAGTAGACTAATTGTAGGATAATTACACTCCATGAATGGGCTTATTAAGAAATTTTTAATATTGATAAGTAATGGCACAAGCTTGAAATGTCTCACCAAATTGTGTAAAATAGTTCTCAAGACAAAAATTAGCCATAAAAATTCATTAAAATCAAGAACAAAAAATAAAATCTTACAAAAAATCTTCAAAGGATAACCTGGATTGCTTGATGAGCTGATATATCTTTAGAATTTCCATTGATGCTTGGATAAATGCCTCCAAAAGCTGATTTTTGAGAGACCACCAAAAATCTCTTGACTTATTACACCAAGAGTCCCATCAGGCATGCAAAAAACTATTATCACTTAGATTTTCACCCTTTGAGGAGATGGAAAATCTCTCCTCATCCAAGTGGCACAATATAAAAACCTCTAGGTTGAGAAACCTAAGGATGAGGTGGATCTTTAGATAGGGCTAGTTCCATTGATGTACCACTTTGGATTGAAACTATACCTAAAATGTTTGGGGGAAAAGGGAGAAAGATAACTGAAATAAAAATATTATAAGGGAGGTGATACACCAAATAAGATGATGACTTACAACCAGCAGCATGTTACACATAAAATTAAGGACAAATTGAACATACACTTCTTTCTCCAATCTACATCTTCTCACATCAATGTTATACTATGAGGTTATGGATGAATATGTAAAGATATGAATAAAAAAAATGCATTGAATGTCACTAATGAAAAGAATAATTCACTCAATCCTTGACATTTCCTAAAATACTTCACATGCCCTTCAAAAAGAACCTTTCCAACTGCAAATAGGGTGAAAGAATGAGACAACATGCTAAGGAATCCATAGTCTTCACTAAGTAAGATTAATAATAAAAGTAAAAAACAATTATGAACAATAATTAAGAGGTAAATATTAGTATTATTATTGATAAAATGGTATGTAAATGAGCAAGGCTTTGCCATACTCAGGTGGAACATAAGTTACAAAGGCCAAAATGGCTAGTTCTTATAGAACTTGAGAGAGAAAGAATAAGATATAAGTCCAAGGGTCAATAATAAAATTTTAAATATTACATAATCAATTAATTTTGCATTAGAATAGGATAAGGGATGAACTATGAAAAGTTAGGAATCATGAGTGTCCATCCAAGTCATAAACTTCATGAAAAGTGACATGGAATTCCTCATTCTAGCTCAAAAAATTGCCTTCATAATTTGGACCGATTTGAACATCCCATAACTAATTATGGATATGTATTATTATTAGGATGAAGGGGAATTATTTTAGACATGTCTCTCCATGCATCAGTTATAGGCCTGATCATCTAGAATCATCCCAAAATGAGTTATCACCATTTACTATCCAAAACTCCTCTTTTATGCACCCTACACACTTTTCCTCAAATTTGGCTTCAATTTATCATGAAAATATATTTAAGGGAGTTTATTACACCTTTTAATACCATAGATGTCATTATAATAAATAGGGACACCTTAAAATCACCTCACTTGAAGATCTCTACCCTTCTCACTAGCTTGTCCACTAGGCCAGTTTTGATTGGCTAAGATGAGAGATATTATTTGGAAACTTAAATTTTTTTTATTGGAATTAAATGAAAATATTTATTTATTAAAATTACTAATATTTCCTCCAAAATTTATTTCATCTTTACACTCCTCTTATAGCCTACACAATGCATAAAATAGTCAAGAAAAGCTTATTTTGTACCCTATCCATACACGTCATATAGATATAAAGAATTTGGAGTATATTTACAGAGTAATTTTAAATTCATAATAAGTTTCATGGTAAAAATATTCCATTATATCATCTATCTAGCTCAATTTCTCCATACTGGTCTTGACTAAGGGTTTGCAAGGGTTTAGGCCTATTTTGACTCTTAAGCTTTGTTTAAATATTTGAAATCCAAATTGAAAAAAAAATGCATAGATTCATATTTCAAGATATTCATAAACATCCTTTAACTTTTAAATCTCCAATACATATCATCAAAAGAGGTGTGAGCTTCTAAACTTCTCTTATTGAGCTCTTTTCTCCATTCTAACATGCCTAATGTTGTCTAAGGTACAAAAAGTGGATTATTTGTGTTTTATTTTCCTTCCAAAAACTTGGTAAACTATGTATTTTCTCCACAAACATGATCCAATAGTTTTTAGTGATCATCTAAATCCAAATATGAAGTTGACCCCCTTTTTGGATGTTAGGTCTAGTCATGCTTAGTAGGCCTATTACACCTTAAAGCCCAACATGAATTTTTGATGGTTCCTCAGCATTAAAATGGATTAAAAACCTCTACCAGGATCCCATAATCATTATAAAATATATAACAAATCATATTTATGAATAGAAGTGAAAATGGCCTCCTCATTTGTCACTAGGCCTAAACCTTGCCTTTAGGCCTGCATGCAAATTTTGTAGTTTAGGCTATTTTGTTGAGATCCAACTCTATATGAGGTATTTATAATTTTTTTAAAAAAAATTATCTAGGTTCCAAAACCTTTTTTAAATATTAAAACATCTCCTAGGTCTCACCTTATCACTCATCTCTCAAACCTATAAGTTTAAACCCAAGGGGAAGTACCCTCTATCTGAGACAAAATAGAGGGTACTTCCCCTATTCTCCTAGAAAAAATGGATATTTTAGGTAATTATAAATTTTTTGAGGACATATCACAAAAAATTTCATCTTTTTATCTTATTATTAGGCCCTCTAAAAGTGCTAAAAACTAAGGTAGACTGCTAGCAAAAAGACTGTGTGCATGGATTTTACATGTGGGGTGAGTTTTTGCATCATTATACTCCTCTTTATACTATATAATAATTATGATGATGTTATTTAGTTTTTATATTTGTGATTAATATGTTTTATCCTTCATTCATCCTTCCCAACCCTCACATGTACCTCAGGACTGCTTGCTTGGTCAAGGCTATATTACCTTGCCTAACTATATTCCTATTTGGGAATAACCCTTTTAGGTGTAAATGCATGAATTAGGTATTAAATAAATTTACTAAGACTTATTGGATATTTATAATTAAATTCAATAATATTATTAACTAAATCATATCTTGGGGTTAAAAAATCTTCAAAATTAGTCATAGGCAGTTGACTGTGTGTTACTTGCTTTGAAAAGGGGGGAACCTATAGGTGTAGTTGTATGTTTTAGCTTGGGATAGGTGTTTATAAACTTATCCTTAATCACTTTTAATTATTATACAAATTATTAAAACCATTTTATCATGTTTTTTCTATTCCCATATCAAGGAGCATCACCCCTTAGTTCATTATCTTTCCTAGTCAACATAGTCAACTATATTGGGTAAGATGAAACCCTATAGGTGATCCTCTTCTCTTGAAAGGTGACACATCATTATTCATCCTAATTAAAAAATTTAAAACCTTTATCACCTTCTAACCTTGTTGGTTCCATATCAAACTTACCTGTTATATTATGTGCTCATATAGTTGGTTGCAGGTGTGTACTTAGGCCATTTGTATGGACTAGACGTGTACATGAGAAATAAAAATAGTGCATCCTCATCCTATAGTGATATTTATGAAATGAATGTAAATTTGAACCATTATAATCATTCAAACATGTTTATAAGTTCAATTTTCAACTTTTAGTGAAGAAGGTCTCATCTGGAACTCCTTATAGATTTCACTATCTAAAATTAGTACTTTTGCAAGCAACTTTGGACTACCTAACAACCATTTTCCATTTATCATATGTATTATACCTCTTTCATGGTGATATACCTATGTAGGGGTTAATATTTAATTTCATTATATTCACAAATAATATTTGTAACCTTATAATATGATATTACCAAAACATGATTGGACCTCTATTTTGCCTTTTTGGGGATTGATCCTTCTAAACTATCATTGATTTTTTGGCAGGTAGTTCTCAACTTGAGTTTTAAAATAAATGACTCAAATGTGTATTCCATAGTTACAAAAACTATTAATACTCCAAATAATTATTAAAACATGTTAAAATCTTCCATTAAGAGCTCTTAGTCCCCTGTCAAGGCAACATCTACTATTTGTAAAAATAGGTAGTAAGTGTGAAGATGGATAATTTATAGTATTTTGATCCTTTATGAGTTTATAATCATATAAAAACCTCAAAATATACTAATATCTCAATAAAAACCATTATTATCTCTAAATATCCCTTTTATCAATAAATTCTCCATAAGAGCACCTGTAGGTACACACTAAGTTGTTTACAGGTAGACAATGGGTAGAATGTTCATGTGTCCAAGGAATCTATCTATATAGTGCATTTATCTCTTTTTTTTATGATAATATGAAACATCAAGCTATTTCAAATATCAAGACCATTTTCACACTTAAATTTCAATGTTGAACCACCTTGAAGGCACCTAGCTGACTAGTATGATAGTCATATAGCAGACTGATTGTATGTGTTCTATGACTACACTCATGAGAACTGATTTGAATAAAAGAGTTAAAAGGTGAAATATGGGGTCAATATAACCTTTAAAACATATAAATTACACTAACACAACCCTATGAATCCATGAACAAGCATGAGGATCTAGAAAATGGTGGAATCTTGTCTGTCATCTCATATAAGACTAATCTACCAACATTACATGATTTGCTCATAAAATAAAATTGAAACATAAAAAAATGGGAAAATTAGAGAGTTAAGGAAACATCATTTGGAATCAAATTCAATAATCAGTTTGTATAGAATTGCTCAAACCAAGACAAAACCTATAGGGTACATGAAATAGCAAGGATAAAAGTACAATCAACTTCATGAGGATGGTTCATGAAGAAAAATACACTATTATTCAAAATATTTATATTTAAGTTAATTTCTATAAGTATAATTTTACATCCCCAAGTTTTTTTATTTGAAACCTCCTTTTTGGTTGTATTTGGTATAATCCTAAAGACTGGTTTTGTTTGCCAAGAAGGGTGAAAAAGGGGTAGAACATTTTTAGGCCTAAAATGGCACTTCTATAGAAAATAAAACATATAGGTGAGTTTTTGGAAGATTAAGAGTCATTCCATGATCTTCTCCCATGTGTCACACTTCCCCATGGGTCGTATAAGTGCCAAACTCACCTTTTTCATAAGAAAACTACTCTTTCTTCTAAAGCACCTACCACTTTTAGTTATGAATGTTTTATTAATACTTATTAACACACATGTCACATGAAATAACCTATTGAAACCTTAAAACTTCATAATAAATCCATAAAATTCATTAAATGTGCCCTTTTTGACCTCTAAATAACCCAAAATGACTAAAATGACTAAGGACCAAGGCTATTATAACATTAAAATGACCTTAATTGACCTATAAAACATCTTGTGACATATGTATTAGACCTCTAAAACACCTAAAATCTAATTTTTTTACCTAAGGGTGACCTAATTTGACCTAAAATTCAAATTTGGTCAACACATAACATGCATATCTAAGTAAATCTCAATGGGGGACTATCTTTATGATTGTAGTGCACTCAAATGGCCATGATTCTGATATTGTTTACCTCTTTCTCACTTGTAATTTTAATTTCATATAAAATGCTCATATATTTAAAGGCCCTTCCTTTACTTCATTACTATTGTCAACAAATCTTGCACCCTATAGGAGGTTTTTCAAGCCTCTTCCATATTTGGGCAACATGGGAATAATTTTAGGTATGTGGGTTTACCTATTGTAGAAGTAGACATATAGGTTTAAGGGCTAGCTCCCTAAAATGAAACTAATATAAGGGAGTGGTACACCATAAGGATTTCCACAATGCAATAATACTTATTTCACTAACAAAATGGCCTACAACACTAGCTTCAAAGTCCTAGAATGCTCTAGCATTAGTACTTCAATATGGAGGTGATATACATGAGGGATATCCAAAGTAAGTGATCCATAGATCATTTGTAGACACTAAGTCTCATTTTACACTTGAAAACAAACCCATACACTTGACAACACTTCATATGACCTACTAGAGTGAGACAAATTGCATGAAACATGGAAAGATTGAGAGAAAGCAAGGATGGATGAATATCTCTTAACTATTCACTATACATCTCTTCACACACTTTAACAAGATGATGTATGAACTCAAAATAGATTGTAATTATTGTTCTAAGCCAAAGTATAATTCCAAAAATAGTAGGGATTAATCATACATGGTGTGGAATTAGTCTACAAGAGATAAAATGGCTACTAATTATAGAATTTGATAGAGGGGAAAAGAGAAATAAGTTTAAAAGTCACTAGTGTAGACACCTAAAACTAGCCACCAATAACCCCCAATCAGGATTTAGACCAATTCTACCCAAAATGCACAATTTGTCCTAAAAACACTAAAACATGATAAACTATGTGAAACCAACATATTCAAGTGCCAATTTTGGTGAGGGTATCAGTAAATGGGGTATTACAATTTATGGGCTAGCTAACTTTGATCAAATCATTCTGAGTCAAAAGACCAATTTTTCACCTAGGTGCTTTGGATTTCTCTTTCCTATCAAATATTTTTCACAAGACACATGCCTTTGTTATTTTTTTGGTAACATCCTAAATGGGAATATAGTTATAACACATCTAATATTGCCTTTCAATTCCAATCTAGTCAAATTTTGGACCAATAAAAAGACATTCTGACCAATTTGAGTAATTTGTGCACAAAGTGCTTAAACATTCTTAAGAGATAATTAACCCAAATCAAGGCATAACTAATAATTACATGTAAACTTATTGAATACTTGTTTTTAGAAATGAATATTGAATATCTACATCATCAGGTGACCTCATTTCTTGGGAAGACATCTTTAGGCCATAAATGTTACAAACATCAGGATTCATTCCCTCCATGCCTCATCAATACCTTCCATGATTCCCTCTGTGCATCTTAATTTCCCCTTATTCAAATTTCATGATGAGGATAATTACAAACTTAATTTTAAAAATTTAATTAATCCTCAAACACACATCTCAATCTTGAGCTAGATAGTTCAGGGGGTTGATTCTAAACATTCTCAAAAATCTATAAATAGGAGACCTTACCACATCATTTCTAATATTGATAATGCAAATTTATAATGAATAAATGGTTCCAAAATATTCAATAAATTAGTGTTACCATGCCAAATTGATTTCAAGCCAAGCCAAGCCAAGCCACAAGCCAAAGGTGCCAAGGAGAGATGGAGGTAGTCAATCTTCCATTGACAAGGACTTTATGAGCACACAACTGAGCAAGCTACCACTACAAAGTCATTTGGAGCATCCAAGTAAGGTGAAGTAATTATTGTGTTTTATTCCTTAATTTTTATTTGTTTTTGTTAACTAAGTTCTTCGTAGTGTCTAGGCCTAGAGGTGTTATGCTAGTTAGTGTATTTCTTTCATTTCAAAACTAATCCCATACTAACCATCCTCTCTTGAGTCAAATTACTAGATAACATAATGGCATGTTAGCTGGGACTAGACACATCTCACACCTAAATAAGATCATTTTTCAACTTTAAAATATTCATTTGGACCCTTAAAACTCTTAAAAATTGATTTTTAAACTTTATTTTACTATTTTTATTTGCCATAGGTTTACACAGTAATCGACGTTGACAAGTAAGAACAACATCGATTGCATATCTTAGCCAATTTTAGTTAGTAAAACTAA
This sequence comes from Torreya grandis, assembly GCA_037957365.1. Classification (NCBI taxonomy): domain Eukaryota; kingdom Viridiplantae; phylum Streptophyta; class Pinopsida; order Cupressales; family Taxaceae; genus Torreya; species Torreya grandis. The sequence continues at coordinate 1,738,509 of JARHVA010000254.1, read as the reverse complement.
TATTGGTTTTATACCTATCGATGGTCACATTGGTATAACTAATGTTGGCTAGATAACTAACATCAGTTAGAAAATGTAACTGTCATTGGTTATATATAACCGATGTTGGTCACTATGTTTTTCTTAAAACATAGATCCAAGAGCTCTTTTTCCAAAGTTCATTATTTCAAATCCAAAAGAGCTTTAAGGCTAAAGGACATTCTAACTTTTTTGTTGTAGGACCAATTTTTATATTTGATAAAAACATGTTTTATATCACCTTTTTCATGCTTAAAAATCAATTACGAACCTTATTTTGGTGTTTAACAAAAAAATAGATGTTTATGGTGAATGTTTTCAAAGTTTGCAACTAAGACCAAGGGGTCAAATGAACACCACCTCATTTTCCATTTGGGCTTAAAAATGAACTCACCTTTTCAAAGATTTTTGTATTCATTTAGTTGTTTATATTAAATTTTTGTTTGGCAAAAAGAAGGATGTTGCGTGTATGCTCTTCCATTTGTCCCCTTTAGGGAACCCTTAGAATTAAAAGTTCCATTCCTATTTCAAGTAGCCTACTCCAAGGATTAGAAATAAATTCATCTAAATCACTTCCCAAAAACTCGTCAAAGTTTGGGTGACCTTGAAAATGACCCTAAAATCTTTCTACTTTCATGCTTTCTTTATTTTTATGAAAACTTGGCTTGCGAGGGGGACTTCATCACCTCTCACGAGATATTTAGGAAAGCTTTGACCTAGGGTTTCACCTCTTAACATTGACTTCACTTGGATCCTAATTAGAGTTGCACATGAGATGTAGTGGCACTTTGGACATTTCACTACACTAAGCGAATAGAAAATGTAGCGGTTGTAAAAAGGTCTAGACCTTTTTGCAACAAGCGAAGTGATATGGACCCAAAATTCATGCTTTTATTTTTCATTATTTGATGTGAAAGTCATTGTGCAATTGATTCCCCTATAAATGTTTGAAATCTTTCTAGTTTATTCAACTCCACATTGACATACCTTTTTTAGAATTTGGATGATTATACTTAGTGTATTTTGTTCATTTATCTTGGTATTTTTGAGACTAAATCTTATTTTTTGTTCATAAACCATGTCAAAACCAATTTGTCTATACATCACTCTTTTGTCTAAAGAGGTGTTATGCTAGCCATTTTACACCACACTTGTGCCTTGAAATTTTTTCTAAACTTATTTGTGTGTGTGTCATTTGAGTTATGAAGGGTAGCGTTATGCTACCCACATCATGTCAAAACATTTGAGCCTTTTGAGTCTTTGAAACATAGCATTGATCACATCATTTGAGAATGCTTATGCTATTAGACTGCTTAATTTGTTTCAAAACTAGTTTAGTATCAAAAACCATTTGTTTCAAACCATGTCATGCACACCATTTGGACCGTTGTCTTGTGTCGTCACGATGTCTAATATTGTCTAGCTTGTTTGGTCAAATCCTAGTTTTTAACATTGAGTTTTCAATCAAACTTGTCAAGTTTGGATTCAAACATTACTTGATTTTTTTTAGGCCTCAATTCATGGAGCTGATACATAAATATTTCTGTTTTGGGTTGCATAACTTTGTCCAATCGATTACCCAAAATTGAAAATTATTGATGGTTTATTTGTTTAATGCCTATCCACATCATTATTTGTGACTTTATTTAGGATAACACAACCTTTCTCAAAGATCCTTTTGTCTTATTCCTTATGCCAATTGATTATGTTTATGTTTTATTTCATGTGTCAGGTCTATGTTAAAGTTGTTTCCAAAATTGTTAGATTAAATCAAATCACATTAACCTTTGTTTCAAGTTGAGATTTTGACATTATTTGGCCAAAAGTCCTAGTGTATCCCTATTTATTTGAGCCTAGATTTTGACTCAATGTTTGGACAAAAGACCTAATAAATCATTTTTTCCTTTCCTAATTTAGACCTTGTTTGGAACACTTTGACCTAAACCTTTGACATTTTAGTTTTTATTCAGACACTTGACCTTTTACACGTATGACATTTGACATTAGACATTTGATGTTAGAATATTTTATGCCAAGTCTTATCACAAATAATTTTAGAGATACAAATCCACTTTCAAACCATATTAGAGATACAACTCCACCCCTTCAACCAAGTTAGACCAAGCTTGAACCATTTGTCCTTTGGACATAGTTTGTTCTAAAGTTTATGGAACTCTAAGCCTTTTTTATTTCAAATATTTCATCATTTATATGGATATATCTCACTACACTTATGGTGGAGTCATGTACAATCCAACTTATGATAGAATAGACACACAAAATCCCACTAGAAACCCATATAGAGAGATTTTTTAAGGAGTTTTATTATTCTCCATACAATACTCCATATGGGGAACATAGTCAAAATACACAAAATCTAAATTGAGACCTTGATTGGCATAAAAAGGCTAGTGGGTAAGACTTTAAAGACCCAACTATAAATAATGTTGTTTGGGATATGAATCCTTGCCCTATTTTCAATAAATAATATATGGAACACAATCAAGAACAAGATTATGAGCCAACTCAAAACTAGGATAATATGGTTTATAAGGAAGACTTGGATGCTTTGGCTTATATAAGTAATCAGGCTCCACCGCATCGTACCATTTCTATTTGAGGACCATAATTTTGCACCATTCCCATACCAAGACCTCATAAGTTAGTTTGTGTGAGAAATCAAGCTCCACAACAACCCTTCATCATTCTAAGACCTAGTCCTTGGATTGTGTGATAAATCAAGCCCCACAATGCCCTATCATTACCATCTCAAGACTTTGTCCTTTGGCTCATGTGAGAAATCATGCTCTTGAAGGCCCTACCATTATCCAACCATAAGTCATTCCTCATCTAGTACCAATCCCATCCAAACCTAAACCAATCCAATCCTTCAAAGACCAAGCTATGTTCAAAATTGGTATCTTTTAACTCATTAAAAACTAAGGCCAAGTGAACCAACCAATCTGAGATGTTTTTGTTGAATCAACCATTTGTGATAAGTCAACCTATGATTAATTTTCTATTAATCCTATACCAGTTATCAAGGAGTCTCACTTTGATGAGCTAGTCTTTGTTGAGTCACTTCTTAATTATTATAACCACCTTTAGGAAAATAATTACCTTGACCATGTGCCTATTTTTCAAGAGCCTCCTATTGATAATCTAGTCTCTAAGGAGTTTTATCTTAACCTATTTCCCATCCTAGAGGAGTCTCACTTTGATGAACCAATTTTTGTGGAGCCCATTATGCCATCATAGGATATTACTTATCCAAAACCAAATATTTAATAAGACATCATTGGTAACAAAGTACCCATTAGATGAAAAGTCAAAGTTAGAGTCAGGTTCTATTCTTGAACTAATATTAGATTTAACATCAAAATTAGAATCAACATTAGTCTCAACATCAAATTTAGAGTCCTTTGAGTTAGAATCAAATTTAGAAGAAGAATATGTTTATGGTTCATAAAACATTAGTTACGCATGCCTTATAGATAAATTTAAATATATTTGTGATTATTATATGGATTTTGAGGATGATTACTTCAATTTTGACACAAGTTTTCCTAGTATCTTCTATGAAGATTGTGTAGCTTCTCCCCATTCCATTACCATTCCATAGGCCATTACCATCAACTAAAATATCCATATTATTAAAATTATATCTCCCATAAGTGTTGATTGGGACCAAAAAAATTATACTTTTTTGAACTACATCCATGGTGACATAGCGGTTGAAGAAGAGCAAGGAGGCCAAGACTACATTCATGTAGTAGACAAACACTTTCCTAGTGAAACCTTTTCAGAGGCACTAGGGGATAATCAAAGACAGAACCCAACATCTTCTAGTGAATTTTTTTTATAATCATTAGAAGAAAATAAAAGTTAAAAACCAATGTTCATTATTTAAACCTTCTCATAGGAACTATAGGACAATCAAGATAACTTCATTTTTGAAAACCTCATTAAGGCACCAATAGTTGAGCACAAAAGTTCTTCACTATTTGATGAAGACAAAATAAAATATCAAATTAAAATAGATTTATATCTATAGCATAATTATATGGTAGCTAATCTCAAGATCAAACAACAAAAAAATTTGGTGGTCCTATTGAGAGAGCAAGTTTTCTGCCCCACCATAACCAAAATTATGTTGAATCCAACATCAGTAACATTATGTGTGACTGAAAGTCCGGATCTTTATTTGTTTCCCCACCATTATAAATTATATTATCACCTACCATTATATTTCATAATAAAACTTACCATCCATTTTTTTTCCTTCTTTACCATCCATGGCCACACTTTCCTTTACAAAGGCTACAAAGATAACTTGTCTTGACGTTTGAAGGAAATAGAATCAATGACCAATGAATATCACAAAAGTATTTTTAACATCAAAATATATAGGTAGTAATTAATAGAGTAGTTATTTAGATGAGGTGTGGGCTATAAATTAACATGATCAAGTATTTTTTTGTATCATTTGTTGATTTGACATGCATCTCCCATCAGCAGGAATAATAGAATCAAAAACCACACTTAGGGTAAAAACATGTACCATGTCATTGCAATTGTTACATATCCATTTACCATTATTGTATATTATTTACATTCACCCCATCACTTAGGGGTAACCCTTATTACCATTTTATCTAGTCTATCTAGACTATCATTATCCTTAGCAAGACCATACCATCCTATCATTCCATTCTTATCTAGACCAAATCTTATTTTTACTCATCCTACCCAATCCTATTTTAATCTTGGTTACTTTGGTTCTTCTTGCACTTTTTATGAGATACTTACAATCAATTTTCAATAATAAATTCAATTCATGTTTACAATGAGAGTCTATGAAAGTAGTGTGATAGTTGATCTAGAAAGACATCTTTCATCCTATATTCAAGTCTGTTTATGTGAGCCTGATTATAATTGTCTATGGGCAAATCAGTGTTTCACCAGTCTTGTTACTAATTATAACCACCTATGATAAAATTAGTATCATTAACTTATGACATTTCATCTTAGTTATACTTTCTTATGAAAAAATGAGGGGTAACACTTGTTTATCATGCATTACCGCATCACCTTGCCATTACTATTTTCATTTGACTGGCCATTTTTTGGATTTGAGAACTTGTTGGGACCTAGTTGGTTTTTTCCTACCTTTTCTATGGATGGAATTACTATGACTTGAGATCATTTTAGGACTATGTCGGTCATTCTCAACTCATGTTGAGATCACCTCAGTCCCCCTTTCCATACGCTCTCATAATTTTGTGAGCAACCTAAGCCAAATACTCTCACCATTTTGTGAGTAGGTGTCTTGTCATTCTCTAAAGATGCCAAAAACATTCATAAAATTTTAAAAATTCAAAAATATTTATCCTATATAAGCCTATTTAGTTATCCTCAATCTACCTTATTAGGGCATGGTCATTGTTAGGATGCTTTTGTTTGCTTTTATTTTTAGGATTTCTATTTATTTTTTTATTTCAAGTTGTTTGTTTGTTTATTTTTTTGCTCACTTCCTTATTTGTTTTATTTTAGTACTATTACCTCAACTCAGTATATATGTGTTTATTGGGTGATTCCTTGAGCACATTATTCTTGAGTCTATCCATATTCATACGTCAATATTATCATCATGGTTTTTATCAATGGTGTATTATTTTTCAAGTGTTTATTAGATATCAAGAGTCAATTCTTATGCATATTTTGGTCAAGTCTTCATGGTGTTCTATCATTAAGCCTACCATCACATGCTATATCAAAAATTAGCTTCACTAAGGTCTATAATAAATGGAGCTACAAAAGTTTTTCCTTAGAACCTTGGAAAATCTTTCCATCCCACCCTTGATCAAATTAAACCAATGACCATTCTAGTTGTATCATTGCTAGTCAAGATGATCATCTCCTCATTGGTAAGTACAATTGAATCATTCACACTGATCAATCATATTCTTCTATTCATATATTTCATCACTTTTCACCCACTCATATTTAATCTGTATTCTAGGTTACATCCTTGAGTTATGCTTGCTAATCATCCCTAATTAAGGCATAATCATATTTAGCCAATCTAGGTCCTTGTAATGATTATAACTGCCTATGGGAAAATCATTATTTTGACTTTTATTCTTGATTATAACCACCTTTTGAAAAAAAAGCATCCTTTTTAAATCAATGCATGTAAGAATTTTATTGTTTAGATTAATCTCAACCATGGGTTAATTCCACCTTTCTTCTTTTTTATTTCAAGGGACCGCCCATCAACAAATGTGATGACCACTCCCTCAAGGGGGAATCATCATAGCATTACCAAAACCATTTGGAGCTTTGTTATTTAATCATCATTTTTTTTCATATAGGTCATTTCTCATTCTTTCAGAAGAGATTTTTTTGGCTATGGTTTGTAACATCTTCCCAAATAGGAACAAATTATAGACACCTAAAACTAGCCACTGATAACCCCCAATCAAGATTTGGACCAATTTCCACCCAAAATGCATAATTTAGCCTTAAAACATTAAAACATGTTAAATGATATTAAACTGACATATTCAAGTGTCAATTTTGGCCATGGTATCACTAAATGGGGTAATGCAATTTATGGGCCAACTAACTTTGATCAGATTATTCTGAATCAAAATACCAATTTTACACCTAGGAGATCTAGATTGCTCTTTACTATAAAATATTCCACACAATACATGTTCCTTTGTTATTTGTTTTTGGTAACATCTTAAATGGTAATATGGTTTTAATGCATCTGACATCACCTTCCAATTACAATCTAGTCAAATTTTGGACCAATAATAAGACATTTTGAGTAATTTGTGCACAAAGTGCTTAAATATGCTTAAGAGATAATTAACCCAAATCAAGGAATAATTAATAATTCCATATAAACTTGTTGAATACTTATTTTTATAAATGAATATTGAATATTTTCATCATAAAGTGACCTCATTTTTTAGGAAGACATCCCAAGGCAATAAATGGCACAAATATCAGGATTCATGTCCTCCATGCCTCATCAATGCCTTCCATGATGCCCTCCATGCCTCTTAATTTACCATTATACCAATGTAATGATGAGGATAATCATAAACTTAATTGAAAAAAAATTAATTAATCATCAACCACACATCTCAATCTTGAGATGGATGGTTTAGGTTTATTCTAGACATTCTCAAAAATCTATAAATAGGAGGCCTTACCACATCATTTCTAGGACTTGATAATGCAAAGTTATAATTCAAAAATGGTTCCAAAATATTAAATAAATTAGTGTTACTATGAAAATTTAATTTCAATCCAAGCCAATCCATAATCCAAAGGTGTCAAGGATAGATAGAGGTAGTCAAGCTTCCATTTCCAAGGACTTCATGAGCACAAAATTGAGCAAGCCACCACTACAAAGGCATTTGGAGCATCCAAGGAAGATGAATGAATTATTGTATTTTATTCATTAATTTTTATTTGTGTTTATCTTTTTTTTTAACTAAGCTCTCCCTAGTGTCTAGGCCTAGATATGTTATGCTAGTTAGTGTGTTTATTTCATTTTGTTTTCATTTTGAAACTAACCCCATACTAACCATCCTCTCTTGAGTCAAATTATTATATCATAACTAGAAAATGTGTCAAGCTAAGAGGATGAGTTACATATACATTATAATTAAATATGTAATAGACCATGCAAGTTTTCATAGGATAAATATCCCTTAAAGCCATGAAACTCTTGAAATGTGGCATAGGACTCTTCATTTACTTGCCTATAAATTGTCTTCATCATTTGGCCCTCTTAGAATGCTCCAAAACATACTATGGATAGATGAGATGATTAAAATTAGAGGGATGGGTTATTAAAAATCTCTAACATGCATTAGAGGTGTCCCTAATCATCAATATTCTTCTAACCAATTGTTCTCACTACCTACAATTACAATCACTCCTCTTTCACTCATCCCTCACACTTGGCACCAAAGCTATCATCAGTATTCCAATTCAATACATACAAAGGAGTGTATGAAAATTTTCAACATCCCTCATTCTTTTATAAACATCAAGTAGACCTTAAACTTCCACCCACTTGGACTTTTTACCTTCTCACTTGTTGGTCATTCCTTGTTCACTATGTCAGTTTGGACTAGTTGATATGAAGTCACTTGCATAGATAGTTGTCAGATCTCCTCAAGCATTAAATGGATATTATGAGTTATTATATCTCCCAATATATCTCTAAAAATTAATTTCATCTCTTAAAAGCATTCTATACCTAAACAATACATAAATCTGTCAATAAAGATATTTAGCACCCTATTCATACAAATAGGGTACAACTCAACTTTGTGGGAAGGATATTTGAAGAGTAATATACAATATCAAATAACTTTCATGCTCATTATGTCCCTCCTATATGACTCTCTTTTTTCATTTTCCTCTTTGGGTCACTACCAAAGGATTTGAAGGGTTTAGAGATGTTTTATCTCGTTCATACAATCATAACATCCAATATTATAACCAATTACACTAAAACATTTAATATTACCCTCCTCAACATATCCCGACTCCCTATGTTCCCATGCTATATTATTGTATAATTACAAGTCTTCAAATTTGACCTCTCGAGTCTTTTCATGCATTCTGCACATGCTTGAGTTGGTTTGGGCCAAATTATGGTTTCTCTCTAACTTCACATACACAAAAAAGGTTCCATTCCACCTTATATCTCCCTATTAAATTGTTATAATTCTTTTTAATATTCCTCTATCTTTATAAATGGTATTTATCCCCTTTTGGGCTTTACACCTAGTTGAGACCTAATAGATTTGTTTGCTCTCATGCGAGTTACTACCACCCTATTATGGTTCAAGCATATATGAAACCTTTATCATGTTTTTTAATGTCTCATTTAACTTAATACATCCTCTTGAAATGTTTCAACAATTTCTTTCTCATCCTCATAGCATTTGTATGACCAACAAGTAATAAATGGCCTTCTAAGAGTGCCCTTTGTCTGAGATAAAATAGAAGTCACTACCCTATTATCTTAGGTAATTTTAACACATTATATGTTTTAATAGGTCATGTAGACCTTATACAAAAAAAATTATGGTTATATTAAGCTTCTATCACCTCCAAATGCCTTAAAACCTCAAGGTAGACTCTTGAGTAACTCATTATGTGTAGGCTTTACATATAGACTATATGTTTCTTTGTTAGAGCCTTTCTATGCACTATTTTCATAGTATGGGGGTTTATTTATAAATTTTTCTTATTCATATCACACTTCATAAATTTTCCAAATTCTACATTGCATACCCTTCACTTGATTGGCCTAGTTGATAATCAACTATGACTATACTTTCTTGCTTTGAAAGAGGTGCCTATAGGTGAGCATTAATATGTTCAATTATATAATTATTTACTTAATAATATATTTAATTAATTAATTTCACTTCATTTTTATACTTTTATACACTATGCCATGAGGTTAAACTATCAACGAGACTAGTCATGATGCATATCACCGTCATGCCACAATCAACTATAGTTGACTATTATAGAGCAAAATGGGGGTCATGTAGGTGTGTTTAAATCATTAAAATCTATGATAAACCTCATAGGATTAATTTTAGGTCTTATATTAAAATAATAATGGCAAATTTGTGTGTTTTTAGGCCTAGTGTCCCCAAGATTTATTTCATGGTTTGTGAGCCACCTACAGTTAGGTTGTAAGTGGCTTTTTTGAGCAATGACACACATGTAGGTGTTGATGGAGGTCAATACCCTATATTTTAACCCTTATTTATGATATTTAAAACACAAGTACATATCACCTCCATATAACCATTCATCATGAATGATATGATCCTATTATGCCACTTTGGGATGTAAAGCTACTTGAGAGTTCAAAACTGTAGAAAACATTGAAAAGTTGTATTGAATAAATGTGACTTTGAAGCCTCTATTACATCACTTGTGAGACCAAAAACCCACTCTATTTGGTTAATTTATTATCCATAAATTAGGGTTACATGTTGGATGTATTCAAACTCAACTATACTCCAAGTAACTTTATCTTATGGCAACATCAAATGTGGCTCAGGCTCTGTTTTGGGGTTTTAAGGAACTTGTCCCTAAAACTTAGTCTCCATAATTTGAACATGAATATCAAGTTTAGTTTCTAATAAATTAAATAAAACATGGTTTTTATGACATTTTATAAGTCCAAACACTTTATGAAGATCTAAAAACAAGTTAGACCCCTCCATGACTACCTTTAGGTTTCTATGAGAGCCACTTGTAGGTGTGCACATAGTTGCAAATGACAACATTAAATGTGATAGTCAATGTGAATGGTGTATGATCATTAAATAATACTTATACTCTCTCAAAATATTAAAATGGATTATATTCACCTTAAAGGGCTTGAATAAATTTTCAATACTTCCACTTTAATGTGATATTCTCTTGTAGGCACTTGTAAGTGCATATTAGTGTTATAGGCCCATGTGTAGAGATGAACAAGTTGTCATACTTAATAAAATGAAATTTGAAGGACTTGGATTATTTTTTCATGATATAAGAAGGTGTTTAAAAACTTTATAATATTCATATACTTTTTATGAATGTTCTCAGACCTTAAAAACATCTCACTCGGTTGACTATGAATGAATACAAGTAGAGCAGTCTCACTATGTTTCTTATTCTTGACTGCAACCTCCATGATAATAGATTTTGAGATTTATATTATAAATATATGGGAGAATAATACATTTGAGACATGAAACATAACACCTCACATTTATTTTAAACCATTGAATAGAAATAAACCTTATGTAATTGGTGAAACTTGACTGCTAGTCCACTAGTGACATCAATCTATAACTTGAAATTTTTGGATCATGAAGTCACCTAAAAACATGAAAAAAAATATGGTATCAATTATTTAATTAATTCCACATATTTTTGAAGTAACATCACCAAATATATTATACAAACATGCTCAAATAGAATTAAAACCTACAGTGGGAAATAACATACATAAATAGATAGTAAACTTCTTAAGCATGGTTCATAAAACACAAGTGAAATTTTTTGGAAATAATATTATTAAATTAAATTATAAAAATTTAATTATCCACCAATAATAACATTTGACTTGGAAGCTCTTTTATTGGTCATACCATCAGAAGACATGTTGACTAGTTTCATATGTCTAGTGCAGCGATGGAGAAGAGAAATAATTTTGGACCATTTTTGGAAATTTATAAGTATATCAAGTGTGTAAATTGATTAAGGTAAGTTTAATCTCCATTCCATAATATTTTTCACATGCCACTCTCCTCTATAGGCTGAACAACTACCAAAACTCCTCCTTTATACTTGTTTTCTTGATTTTTAGTTAGGAACCTACAAGTTTCAATTAGGAATTACATTAATGTAAAGGAATATGACATATTTTAATTTTTAATATATTTTATAACACTTTTAAACCTTTTAAAACTATATCACCTTCATTTATGACTCATATATGATGCCTAAGTGACATAAAAAAACACAAGGACTAAATTGGACTATGAAAAATCTCGAAGCATATTAAATGATAATAAATAATATCATGACACACCCTATCTCATGATAATATACCATTATATAAAGTTTTGGACTATAGGTTTTTGACTTATTTTAACTTGTGGTCAAAATAGTCAACATTCTTGGTGATTTCCCAAGGGTGGTATGATTGTTATACCAAGACCAATAGCCTAATCTTATCTATTGGGCCATGGAGTCATATATCCACAATTTTAACACTAAATTTGACTTTTAAACCACACTAAAAAAAATTAAAGTACACATAAAACAAGACACACCCAAAATAAACACACATGTGTTCAACTAGAACACTTATGGAACAAAAACACACAAATGAAAGAAAGACACACACCTAATATAATATTTACAATACCTCACTATTTAGGTAAATAAATATTATCATACTTCAACCAGGGTAAAAAAAGGTTCCTCTTGCATCTTTATCACTCCATGAATTCAATATATCATGTGAATCATGCTCATCATCAACCACTTGCATATGTAGATGATCAAGAAGCCTACCACCTCTATGTATTTTTAGGCCTATAAGTAAACTATTTGGAGCCTTCATGAATGATATTTATTGATCTCTAAGAACCTTGATTAGAGATACAATCCTATTGATCATCATCATATCTAATATATACTCCTTAAACCATAGAATAAGAATGGTGATATCTATATCATCTTCTTTCTCTTCTAAGATGACATGTGCTTGATATAAGGAATCATCAAATATGCATTTACCATGTTATATCACATCTATAAATGGATTTACCTTAGATGGATCTATTGACTGTCTTTGAAGCACCTCAAAATCTACCTTGGACTCATGAAAATCCTCTTTGTTTGTAGACCCTTGGGAAATAAAATGACATACACTTTCATGCTTGATGGAACACTAAAAAATATACTTATTAGACTTATTATCAAGCAAATCATATATACACTTCTTGGGAGGGGAAGGATTCTTACTTAACTAATCAAATTATTGACATATGACATTGAATTTTAGCCATAAGTCATGCTCTTCTTCCTCATGAGTGTCATCATCAAGGGCATCTTCATCAATATAAGGAAAGGAGACATCATTCTTCCCACTATGGTGATCATTAAAATTATTCAATCAATCATCATCATATACATGAATAAATTAGTTACTCTCATCATCTTGTGAGAAAGAATTTTTAAGACTTACCTCAGCTCCCTCAAATTTCTCTTCGTGGATGATATAAGTGCCAAGGTATGTTTTCTCAAAGTATGCATAAGTATGAAGACCATAAGCATCTGATCCATACTAATCTAGAAATGAATCATCTATGCCTTCAATTTTAGAAGAACCATCAAGCACATTATAATCTTCCTCATTGATAACACAATTCAAATTAGAGCTTGCCTCAACATAGTTCCTAATGTGGAATCTTGATGGTGGTTGAGTTCTTATGGTCACCTTGGTTCCATACCTTGTCCTAAAGGTTAATAAGGAAAAATAAATTGAGAGGTAGCCACCTATCTTATCTATTAAATCTCTTGAATGGTAGATTTCAAAATGAGTAAAAAGATCAACCACAATGTTTTGAAGGATGGAAAAACTAGGACAGTCATAGAGGAAGACTTTCAAATTATTTCATCAACCCTATTATCTTGAAAATTTTACCATATATATAAATCACTCCTTTAATATGGGTTTCATATTTTATGCCCAACTTATTAGCTACAACTTTGGGCATGACTGATGTAGCGGCACCACTATCAACTATGTAATTGTGTACTAGTTTGTCCCCCACTATGAGAGTGAGGTAGAAAGGTGGTGGATTCTCAAATTTAGTATACATTTTAATAATATTTTTATGGGTATTTTTAAGACCAATATGATCATGACTATTGCTTGGAGGTGAAGGACTAGTAGGGATAGTTGACAACTATTTTTGTAAGAGTTATTTTTGGTGAGGTATATGTAGGACATCCCATAAAGAGATAGATGCTTTAGCATTCTTTAATGAATCCACTATGTTTGGGGCATAAGTACTTACCTTATCTTGAGTTATTGGAGGCAAATAAGTTATTGAAACTTGAGGAATTAAATCACCTTGAGTAGACATTAGCACTGTTAGGACTTGTTCCAAAGTCTTAACGTTAGGTTAGATTTTTGGTAGAAAATAAATTACTATTGTAAATGGAGCATGCATATTTTATAAAGACACCCCCATAAAATAAATAAACTTAGTTTAATTATTAGGCAATTTTTATGTTTTATGTTTATTAATTAGATTTGTTTTATGGTTTATTTTCCCGTATTTAGTTGGTTATAGGATTAGTTGTTTTTACCGGTCATTGGTAAAAACTATATAAATCCATATTTGCATTGTGAAAGGGTTAACAGAGTAAAGGCACCCTTATGTACTTGTTTTTTTGAAATTAATAAAATACTTGTGCACTTGCACTAAGTGGGGACAAGGTTCAACCTATTTTGATCCTGGAGTTATCAGTGATATCAGAGCATGGTTGGGAGCACGGTGAATTCGAAGGAGGAAGGTGAAAAATCATTTCACGTGATTTCATTTGGCATGAAAATAAGGTATGCCATATAGTTTTGGTTTAAATATTTTGAAAAATTATTAAATTATTTTAATTTTTCAAGAATTATTTATATTTAAACCTGTATTTTCCATATACCTCTGTATGGTCTTTTTGATCATTTGATACTCCATTCATACTCCATTTTTCCTCTGTTAAGCCTCGTCATTTGGCATAAAAATGAATTTTAGCATTTAATGTTATTAATTAATTATTATTTTTTGAGCCAAAATCAGATTTGTATGGCCTATTTTCTATGGAAAACATCTGAATATTTTCATTCATGGCTGCCATTGTGATTTGCATTCATTTCAGCTCTTTTTAAATCCAAAACATCTACAAATCCTGATCAAATGGCATTAAAACCTCTGTTTTTGCATTTTTAATTGAAAATCTAGAAAAATCTGAGTTGTACGGCCTGTTGTACGTCCTTCAAATGACCAGGCTTGTTTTTAATCCATTCCCTGCAAAATACACTTCAAAAAATTTGCAAAAACACAGTATAAATCATTTTTTCCCAGCCTGTACGGATTTGTATGGCCTAGGTGAGAGAAAATAGGTGAAAGAAAATATCCAGTAGCAGCCATGGCATCCCAGGCAAACATGGCACTGGAATAAAACTTAGAAATTTATTATTTGTTGTTTATATAGTTTGATTTTCAAATATTTGCTGTGAGGGCCCACCCGGGAGGAAGGTTGAAAGAAAGGCTGAATTGAAAGGAAAAAGAATTCAAATTTATTTATTTACATTCTCATGTAATTTTTTTTATTTTCCCTCATACATGAAATCTAGGACAAATATAAATTTCTGAAAGTAATGTTCTGTAAATGCTCTTAGAGCAATTGGTTAAGCCTATTTTGTTAAAAGCTTGCAAGGGAGGAGGTCAAGGGTTCAAATCCCTTTTTGGAGAAAGTCATTTTTGATTTGGAATATACTTTTTTGGAAAAGGAATATTCCCTTTTAATTCAAAATATTTTAAAACACATACTCATTGTATTGTGTTATTTATTTTTTCAAAAACGGGGCGGAATTCAATATTTTTTCTTTCGCATTGTTGTGGTGAGATAAGGGTGTAATTGGTGGAATAAGGTTGTAATTTGGTGAAATAAGGGTGTAATCATTGATTTTTGGTGTGGTTAAGTGCAAAACCCATCAAAAATATTTATTTTCTATTTTACGCTCTATGCGGAGGTTAAGTGCAAAACCCCGTAGAAGCAGTGTCTTGTGCAGTGAGTGTGATATTTGTTTCATTTCTTTCGTATTTTGTCGCACGTTTCTCTACTGCACTTACTTTCATTTCAAAAATGCCAAAAATTTAGAATTTGTTTTCAGATGGTGATAGATTAACAATTTCCAATTATTCAGATTGGAAACGATTGATGGAGGCTTCACTAGTGTTTAATGAGTTATGGGATATTGTTAAGAATGAAAATGCCACATTGCCAACAAATCAGGCTAAATTAGATATTTTCAATTTGTGTGATTCTAAGGCCTTAGCTCTCATTAAATTTTTTTGTACTCGTGATACGTATGTTCATATTGAAAATTCTCCTCATAGTTACACTGCATGGAAAACATTGTCAGATTTGTATGATAAGAAACCTAAGCATAAGAAGATAGATATTCATATGCAGTTGTTTACTTTGTCATTAGATGAGGATGGGGATATGGTAGAATATATGTCTAAGTTGAAAAATATCACTACTGAGTATACTAAGGCTGGTTTTGGAAAACTAGATGATGACCTTATAGTTACTGCTGCTTTGAAAAGACTACCAGGGTCCTATAAGAATTTTGTTGAAATGTTGCATGTCTCTAACAAGATCACAGGCATCACCTTTGATAATTTGGCTGAGTTGCTCATCCAAGATGACCTCTCTCTACCCAATAAATCTAAGAAAACTGAAGAAGCCCATGTTTTAGAGTTAAAGCCTAGTTCATCTTCATCTGGGCATCAAAACAATATAGGAAACAGTTATAGAGGGGGTCGAGGTTACAGAGGAGGCAGATATCAAAATAGAGGTAGGGGTCATTCACATAATCAACAATCTAATCAATCACATTCACATGAAATAAGTGATCGAGGACATGGTCATAATTCATATAGGGGTAGAGGTTGAGGTAGATCAAATATTCAGTGTCATAGATGTGGAAAATTTGGTCACATTGCCTCACAATGTAGGATTCCTTTTGATAAAATTTAGAGGCCACAAAAAGCAACTAAGACTAACTCTGCTCAGTATGTCGATCATGACTATGATGAATCTAGTAATGTTGCCCATGAATTTGCATTTACTTCTTTGGGGCACATTGATTATGTTGAATATGAGGCTAGAGATGAGCTCACAGATGTATGGGTTTTAGACACAGGAGCAACCAAACACATGACATTTAGGAGAGATTTCTTTTGGTCTTATAAGGAAGCTTCTCTCTCTCTAGTTGCTTTAGTAGATAAGTCTATGCATACACCACTAGGACTTGGTTCTATTCAAATTCTTCTTCCTAATGGGTCTATAAAATACTTCGAGGATGTTTGGTATGTTCCCACATTGAAGAAACACTTACTTTCTTTGGTAACTATTCAAAAGAAAGGTTATCAAATTGTGCTTGAAAATGGGCTCATTTACATCAATTCAGTGAAGGATAATTATAAAACCATGTATACAGGATATGAAGATGGAAACTTGGTTAGATTGCATTGTAAGGTGCTTCCTCCCAATATAGAACTTGCAGCAGTTGTTGATACAGGTACAGGTACTATGTCTACATAGCGGTTATGGCATCTCTGTTATGGACATTTGAATATCCACTCTTTAGTGGTTTTGCAGAGATATGGTATGGTGAATGGGTTGCCCACTTTTCACAAAGATAGTATTCTTTGTGAGTCATGTGTTTTGGGCAAACAAAATCAGGAAAATTTTCCTAAACAGTCATCTTGGAGAGCTAACAGATGTTTATAGTTAGTTCATATTGATGTATGTGACATGAAAAAGTCATCCATTGGTGGGTGTAGATACTTTGTCTTGTTTATTGATGACTTTTCTAGGATGACTTGGGTATTCTTTATGAAAAATAAATCTGAAGTTTTCACTAAGTTTGTTGATTGGTTACACTTAGTCGAAAAAGAAACAGGGTCACATTTGGCCACTCTTCGTTCAGATAATGGAGGTGAGTATACCTCTAATGAATTTTTAGACTATTGTCGAGAACATGGAATTCATAGAAAATATAGTAATGCTTGGAAAGTACATCAGTTGGATGTTAAAAGTGCTTTTTTAAATGGTGATTTACAGGAAGAAGTCTATATGAAACAACCTCAGGGTTTTGAACAGGTGGGTGCTGAACACAAAGTGTGTAAATTGACAAAAGCTTTGTATGGGCTCAAACAGGCACCCAGGGCTTGGTATGAGAAAATGGATTCATACTTGAAATCCATTGGTTTTCATCACAGTGAATCAGATGATACTCTCTATTTTTGAGTGCAGGGTAAGAAAATGGTGATACTAGTTCTCTATGTTGATGACTTGTTTATTACAGGTAATGATGAAAATCATAACAAGTCTGTGAAGAAGGAATTAAAAGATGGGTTTGAGATGACAGATCTTAGACTTATTCACTACTATCTAGGCATAGAGGTAACTCAGAAAGAGCATAGTATTTTCATTTCACAAACTAAGTATATTTTTGAGTTATTAGAGAGGTTTGGCATGAGTGATTTCAAACCTGCCCTCACTCCCATGGAAAGTAACTTGAAATTGTCTAAAGATGATAGCAGTGCCTTTTTTGATGGCACAACATATAGACAATTGGTGGGAGGTTTGATATACTTGATGACTACCAAGCCTGATATTTCATTTTCAGTTGGAATTTTATCTAGGTTTATGCATGAGCCTAGAGAAATTCATTGGCATGTAGCAAAATGAGTACTTCGTTACCTTCAGGGAATGAAAACATATGTCCTTGAATACCGCCGCAATAAGAACTTAAAACTTGTTGGATATTGTGATGCAAATTTTGGCAGATGTGTGGATGACAGAGTGTCAACCACAGGATACACTATGCATATGGGTTCAACTGTCATTGCTTGGTGTTGTAAGAAGCAGGATATAGTGGAAAATTCATCAGTAGAATTAGAGTATATTGCAGCATGGGATACTTTTAGAGAAATTGTTTACCTTCATCGTATTCTTGAAGATCTTTAGGTTTCTCAGTTTGCTCCTACATAGTTATACATTGATAATCAGAGTGCAATCAAGATTTCCAAGAATCCAGTGTTTCATGCCAAAACAAAACATATGGATGTCAAATACCATTATCTGTGAATGCTGGTGGCAAAGAAAACTCTTGATCCAATATATTGCCCAACTGCCGATCAGACAGCTGATATCTTCACAAAACCCCTTAACAGAATCAAATTTGAAAAATTTAGAAAAATGCTTGGTATGTGTCCAAAGACCTGACTTTGGATCATAGGGGGGTTTGTTAGGACTTGTTCCAAAGTCTTGATGTTAGGTTAGATTTTTGGTAGAAAATAAATTACTATTGTAAATGGGGCATGCATCTTTTATAAAGACACCCCCATAAAATAAATAAACTTAGTTTAATTATTAGGTAGTTTTTATGTTTTATGTTTATTAATTAGATTTGTTTTACAGGTTGTTTTCCCGTATTTAGTTGGTTATAGAATTAGTTGTTTTTATCGGTCATTGGTAAAAACTATATAAATTCATATTTGCATTGTGAAAGGGTTAACGGAGTAAAGGCACCCTTATGTACTTGTTTTTTTGAAATTAATAAAATACTTGTGCACTCACACTAAGTGGGGACAAGGTTCAACCTATTTTGATCCTGGAGTTATCAAGCACATTCTAATTTTGAGAAGGTGTAAGAGTACTTAGGACTATCATGCTTGCAACCATGCCTTGCTTCCTTTTAGGAGGATTGGATAAACTTATAGGCATAATAACATCACATCCTAAATATTTCTTCTTGTCTTTAGTGTTGTATATAGTATAATTTCCTTGGTTAAGCATAAAATAATCTTCCACCAAGAAATTAGTGAAGCTTTCTCCTTGAGGCTACCAATCCTCACTTGCTTGCATCATGACTTCATCTTCTGTTAATAATAGAGGAGTGACCCCTCTTTGAGAAACTAAAACTTTCTCCCCACCTTAATTGGCATTCATGAATTGACTTTGTTACCAATCTTCCCCTTGAACCAAGTTTTTATGCACCAGTACCATCTCTCTTATGTTAGATGTAGAGTTAGGGTTGTATGCATTAATAGGCTTATTAAAATTAGGATCCATTAGCCTATTCCTCTCCCATATTGTTGACCATACTATTGTTGATAGGGATATCAGATTTGATTCACACCTTTTTGCATTCTCTATTTTCTAAACTAATATTCTAAGTTTTAAATTCTTGAATATGGATTAGGTTCATCTACCTTCTTAGGAGAAATCCTAGGATTAGCATTATGAATTTGAGTAATGTTTGGAGCAGTAAAAGGAATATTAGGAAACAAAGGCATAGACACATTAGTATGAAAATCTCTTTCCTGAATGATGCCATTATTAGCTCTAATGGAAAGTTCATATGCTTTAAGAAGAGTGAAATCGCACATGGATTAAATCATGATGGTAATATCAGAACTAATGGTTCTAAATTATGTGGGGAACACAAATCTAGCAGATGGTCTCATGAGAGGAGGCAATATGTACTAAGTCTTTTGAAACCTCTTATTGAATTCATGACTTATTTACTTAAGGGATCTTTTGATCTCATAAAAATGATGTATATGATAAGTATGTTCACTTTCATCTTCAAACCTTAAAGATAACAACACTCCAAAGTCATCCCATGATGTGATGCATCTACTAGGAAAATTATTGTACCAATAAAGTGATTTACCTCTAAGGGACATGGAAAGTAGTGTAATGGAAATATTGTCTTTCTTTACATTATGGAAACTAAAAAAATTGGAGATATCCCTAATGTGTTCACTAGGTGTGACATGACCTTCACCATTGAATGCAGGCACACTCTTTGTAGCATTAAGGGGAATGGCATCATATGAATAAAAATGGATTGGAATTTTTGTGTTGAAGGAAAGGAAGGAACATTGCCTATCCATGATTTCTTCATTCTCTTGGCTATAAAAATCTTCTTGGTATTCAAAGGGAAGATTAGGCTAAGGGTATTAAACTTCAAGAGGAAGTTAGGCTAATAGGTGGATTTATAGGATTGAGAACTCTAGTAGATGATGACATAGTAAGTACCATGAAGTATGAGACAAAATTTATGACAAAATAATGGTATATTACCAGATTTTACCTTGAATATAGTCACCAAATGCTGAGTAGTACACCAATTTATAGTTGATGTTGTCAAGACCAACATTCACCTTAACAAGTTGTCTTGAGGACAATGTGTCCCACGAAGCATGCTATAACTATTGTCACAAAATATTTCAGCCTAGAGGGGGTTGTTAAATCCTCCTACATATTTGGGAAACATTGGAATACTTATAGGTATGTGGGTTTACCTATAGTAGAAGTAGACCTCTAGATTTAAGGACTAGCACCTAAATTTACCTTAAAGTTCTTATCACCTACACTAAATATTTGTTTATGGTAAAAGGGAAAAAAGTATGCATGAAATGAAAATAATTTAAGTGTGTGATATAACATAAGGATTTACACAATACCATCATACTTATTTCATTAAGAAACAAGGCCTACAACACTAGCTCCAAAGACCTAGAATGCTCTAGCATTAGTACTTCAATATGTAGATGATATACATGAGGGTTATCCAAGGTAAGTAAACCATAGATTATTTTTAAACACTAAAGATAATTATACACTTTAAAAACAGACCCATACACTTTACAACACTTCATATGACCTTCTAGAGTGAGACAACTTGCATCAAACATGGAAGGATTGAGAGAAAGCAAGGATAGATGAATATCTCTTAACTATTCACTATACATCTCTTCACACAAATTGATAAGATGATGCATTAACTCAAAATATATTTTATTTATTATTCTAATTAAAATTAAAATGTCAAAACTAGAAAGGATTCACCATACATGGTGTGGAATTAGTCTACAAGAGCCAAAATGACTACTACTTATAGAATTTGAGAGAGGAGAAAAGAGAAATAAGTCCAAAAGTCACTAAAACATGTGAAAATATAATATTAGGAGTTAAATATGCATTATAATTAAATATTTAAAACATAATTAAATGTATCATAGGAAAAATATCCCTCAAAGGCATTAAAATCTTGAAATGTGGCGTAGGACTTTTCATTTGCTTGCCTAAAAATTGCCTTCATCATTTGGCCCTTTTGGAATGCTCCACAGTAAACCAGGGATACATGAGATGATTTAAATAAGAGGAAGGGATTATAAATAAGATATAACATGAATATTATGTGTACCTAATCAGAAATATTATTTTAACTAATTATTATCCTACCTGTAGTCACAATCACTCCTCTTTTACTCACCCCTCACACTTGGCACCAAAGTTTTCTTTAGTTTTCCAATTAAATCCATAAATAGGATTGTATGAAAAATTTAAAGAGCCATAATTAATTTATATACAATGTACATACCTTAAAATTCCACCCACTTAGAGTTTTCACCTTCTCACTTGGTGGTCATTCCTTGTTCACTATCCCAGTTTAGACTGGCTGAGATGAAGGCACTCATAGAGATAGTTGTGAAATTTATTGAATAATTAAGTGGATATTATGAGTTAGGATAGGTCCAAATACCTCTCCAAAAAGTAATTTCATCTCTTAAAATCCTCATATACTTTCAAAATACAAAAATATATCAATAAAATCTCTTCATCATCCTATCCATATAAATAGGGTACAATCAACTTGGTGGGAAGGAGCCTTGGAGAGTCCTTTGCAAGCTCAAATCACTTTCATGATCATTATATCCCTCCTAAATTCTTATCTTTCTTAATTTTCCTCATTGGGTAACTACCAAGGGTTTTATAGGGTTTAGAGATATTTTATCTCTTAAGGATTTTTCATACAATCTTGACATCCAATATTTTGATCAATGCCACTAAAAACTTTATTGTGAACCTCCTCAACATCTCTCAACTCCTAAATTTTCCATGATATATTACGTATAGTTACAAGTCTTTAAATTTGGCCTCTCAAGTCATTTTATGCATTCTACATAGGCTTGAGTTGGTTTGGGACAAAATTGTTGGAAATATTGTCATTGATGTCAAAGGTTTAGTATTGTTGGTGATAAAGGCCCCATTGCATTTAATGTTTTTTATCTTGGCTAATATGAGTTAATATTTATTTAATATTAATGAATATATTTTTGGTTGCATATGAGACAAAATAAGGGCCCATGGAGAAGTCGAAGAGCCATGGGGTAAAGACGAAAGAAGGATGGGACGTATTTTCCTGTGAAGAGTCATCTTGGGGAATACCAAGAGTCACCAAGTGAAGACAAAAGAGTAAGGGTGAATTTATCATGAAGGGACACTTTAAGGAATATGAAAAGTCACCAAAGATAAGGACAAAAGTTGGAAGGACGTTTTTGGTCATGAAGGGTCACCACATGACTTTTCAAATGCTTAGATATGAAGGGTCATCCAAGATTGGTGGAATTTTCCATGAGGATTGAAAGGTCACAAAGGGGGAAGGCTAAAGGTCATTTGGAAAGTTATAAATAAAGGCTTGACTAGCCATTTGTAATATGTGTGTGAGAGGTTGATTTGATATTGTAATATCTAGCTTAGAAGAGCAATTGTGAGAGATGATTTGTATTTGTTATATCTAGCTTAGATTAGCAAAAGTGAGAGAGAAGAAAGAGATGTTGTATTGATATATCATTTGTTGAGATAGAAACATTGAGAGATAGGTGTGTGGTATACACAAAGGGGTTGGTGCTCCTGTGGGTTGGTGCTCATGAATTGTTGCTGGGTTGGTGCTCGGCAAAGGGGTTAGTGCTCTTATGGGTTGGTTCTCGTGAATTATTGTTGGGTTGGTGCTCGACAAAGGGTTGGTGCTCTTGTGGGTTGGTGCTCACGAATAGGTGCTGGGTTGGTGCTCGACAAAGGGGTTCAAAGCTCCTGTGGGTTAGTGGTCACAAATTTTAGCTGAGGTTTGTACTTGGCAAAGGGGTATGTTGCTCTTTGTGGGTTTATTCTCATGAATATATTTGAGATTGATTCTCCATGGTTTTTCCCACATTGGGTTTCCACAATATATCTGATGTCTCTCTCTATCTCTCTTGTGTGATGTTTATTGTTTGAGTTTTATTGCATATCTTGAATGTTTGATTAAGTGGAATTTGATAAAGGGAAAGTTTTATAGGATATATAATATACTAATTCACCCCCCTCTCAATATATTTTATGCTTAACAATTGGTATCAAAGCAGGTTCCTTTTTGAAAAGTTTTACAACTTGAAGGTAGATCGGGAAAGCATGATGGCTGGGTCACAGGAAGGATTTTCTACAAATAAAGCACCTTTGTTTGATGGGATGAATTATGCTTTTTGGAGAATGAGAATGAAGGTTTATTTGATGGCCCTTGGATTTGACATATGGAATTAAGTGGTGGAGGAATATGAAGAGCCACAAACATCTATAATTACTCCAACAGAAAAGAAGGCAAGTGAATGTAATGCTAAAGCTTTAAATGATATTTTATGTGGTTTATGTGAATCTAAATTTGTTAAAGTTATGCAATGTAACTCTGCTCATGAAACTTGGGTAAAACTTGAGAAAATTTACAAAGGTGATGGAAATGTTCAGCAAGCTAAGTTGCAAACTTTTAGAAGGCAGTTTGAAAGTTTGAAGATGGAAGAAGAAGAAGATATAGAAAGTTATCTTTTACGGGTTGATCAAGTCATAAATCAGATTCAAGGTCTTGGAGAAACATTAGATGAGTCAATGGTGGTGAAAAAGGTTTTGAGATCTCTACCAATGAGATATGATGCAAAGGTTTCAGCAATTGAGGAGATGAAGAATTTAGCCAAGCTAAAGATTGATGAGCTTCATGGTATTCTCACAGCATATGAGATGTGGATAGAACAAGATAAACCCTCAAAGAGAGAAGTGGATTTCAAGACATCAAAGAAGGAGAAAGCTAAGATTCTAGAATCAAGTGATAATTCCAGTGATGATGAAGATGACAACGAAGCACTTTTCATTCATAGGCTAAAAAGAGGAACATGTAAATATCAAGGAAAATTACCTTTTAAATGTTTTAATTGTGAAAAGATTGTGAATTTTTCAGCTAGATGCCCAGATAAGGTTAATGATGAATAATAAAAAAAACCTACATACAAGAAGAATTTCAAAGGCAAATCTAAGAAGGGATTTGAGAAGAAGAGCCTGTATCCTAAAGATCCTAGCTCAAGTGAAGATAGTGGAGTCAGCGATTTAGAAGAAGAAGAGATTTTATTGATGGCCATACATGATAATCAAGAAGAAGAAGAGAAGGAAGCTGAAGTAGATATGGATGGAGAACTCAATTGTGCCCTAGAGGAGTTAGAAGCTATTCAGAAGAAGAATCAAAGATTAAAGTGCCAGATCAAGAAAAATGAACAAGAGTCAAAGGAAATGATTGAAGATCTACAAGAACACTTTGAATAAGCCAAGAAGAATGAATAAGATCTCACAGCATAGTTAGAAATAGCAAGAAAAGATTCTGAAAGGTATGTTATTGAAATTGCCTCTTTAAAAAAAGATATTCAGAAAGCTATCAGTGATAAAGCAGTTAGTGATTCAAAATTTGAAGATAGCACTAACATGCTGAATAAGATATTGGAAAGTCAAAAAGCATATTTAGATAAGACAGGGATCAGTTTTGAAAAGAAAAAGAGCTATGTTGAAGCTCTTACACAAGAGGAAACAAAAAGAGGAGAAGTGAATAATACAAAGGACATTCCAAATAGAGAAGGCTAGAAGGAACAAAGCTACAAAAGGTAATCAGGTCAGAGATATACAAATAGATCTTATTTCTATGGCTATTGTTTTTATTTTAATGGATATGATCACAAGAAAGTAGAATGTAGAAAAAGAGCTAACAATTTCAGAAATAAGGAGAAGGTAAGTCAAGTAGAGTCAAGTAGAAGCCACGACTCTTTTGCTCCTCTATTAAGCTTTGATGAAGAGACCATAGTGTGCTACAAGTGTAACAACTTTAGACACATAGGTTGGTATTAAAAAAGCGTGTTCGAGTCAGTAAAGAAGGATCAGAGTTTCAAATCTCCATTCATCAAGAAGAAGAATCAGAGTGTCAAAGATCCATTCATCAAGGAGAAGGTTCAGACATGTTCATGGTAGAAGAAACAACCTAAAGATTCTATGATGGTGCAGACATGTCTGCATGTGAGAGGTAAAGATCAGCCATGTTTAATTGATAGTGGATGTTTGAGGCATATGACAAGTGATAAAATTAAGTTCATTTCTCTAAAGAAGATAAATGGTGGTACAGTGAGGTTCTGAGATAAAACCACTACCAGGATAGCCAGAAAAGGTACTTTCAGTTTGGATTATGGTAGAACTAAGACTAAGAATGTTTTATATGTAAAAGGTCTTAAGCATAATCTATTGAGTATTAGTTAAATTTATGATCAAGGATACACATTAAAGTTTCAAGCTGAAGGTTGTGAGATTAGAAGAAAAGATTCAAATGAGTTTATTGCAGATGCTCAAAGGATAGGGAATAATGTATATGTTCTGTCAGATATCTTCTCAAAGGCATGATCAAAGGATACATTCAAAGATTGGTGAGAGGAGTTGGGAGTAATTTCTATTACTTCCTGCCATTGATATTCAGTATCAAGTGAGGGGGAGCAAAGTTTTAGCTCCAGGGAGGCCCTTTGCCATTGATGTCAAAGGGGGAG
The DNA here is from genome assembly GCA_037957365.1 of Torreya grandis. Classification (NCBI taxonomy): domain Eukaryota; kingdom Viridiplantae; phylum Streptophyta; class Pinopsida; order Cupressales; family Taxaceae; genus Torreya; species Torreya grandis. The sequence continues at coordinate 1,712,398 of JARHVA010000254.1, read as the reverse complement.
AATAACAGGTATAGGTACAGGTGTAGAAAATAGATACAGGGAATAGGTATAGGTTGCTACAGTAAGGGGGAGTTATTGTATGTTTTCAGATGATCATATTTGTAGGTGATAGGATGTGGCAATTTTAGGATTGGGGTTGCCATCAATGACAAAGGGAGAGATTGTTGAAAATATTGTCATTGATGTCAAAGGTTTAGTATTGTTGGTGATAAAGGCCCCATTTCATTTAATGTTGTTTATCTTGGCTAATATGAGTTAATATTTATTTAATATTAATGAATATATTTTTGGTTGCATATGAGACAAAATAAGGGCCCATGGAGAAGTTGAAGAGCCACAGGGTAAAGACAAAATAAGGATGGGACGTATTTTCCCATGAAGAGTCATCTTGGGGAATACCAAGAGTCACCAAGTGAAGACAAAAGAGTAAGGGCAAATTTCTCATGAAGGGACACTTTAAGGAATATGAAAAGTCACCAAAGATAAGGACAAAAGTGGGAAGGATGTTTTTGGTCATGAAGGGTCACCACATGACTTTTCAAATGCCTGGATATGAAGGGTCATCCAAGATTGGAGCCATTTTCCATGAGGATTGAAAGGTCACAAAGGGGGAAGGCCAAAGGTCATTTGGAAAGCTATAAATAAAGGCTTGAGTAGCCATTTGTAATATGTGTGTGAGAGGTTGATTTGACATTGTAATATCTAGCTTAGAAGAGCAATTGTGAGAGATGATTTGTATTTGTTATATCTAGCTTAGAAGAGCAAAAGTGAGAGAGAAGAAAGATATGTTGTATTGATCTATCATTTGTTGAGATAGGAACATTGAGAGATAGGTGTGTGGTATACACAAATGGGTTGGTGCTCCTGTGGGTTGGTGCTCACGAATTTTTGTTGGGTTGGTGCTTGGCAAAGGGGTTGGTGCTCTTGTGGGTTGGTGCTCATAAATTGTTGCTAGGTTGGTGCTCAGCAAAGGGGTTGGTGCTCTTGTGGGTTGGTGCTCACGAATAGGTGTTGGGTTGGTGCTTGGCAAAGGGGTTTGAAGCTCTTGTGGGTTTGTGCTCATGAATTGTAGATGAGATTTGTACTTGGCAAAGGGGTATGGTGCTCCTGTGGGTTTGTTCTCATGAATATATTTGAGATTGATTCTTTGTGGTTTTTCCCACATTGGGTTTCCACATTATATTTGGTGTCTCTCTCTCTCTCTCTTGTGTGATTTTTATTGTTTGAGTTTTATTGCATATCTTGAATGTTTGATTAAGTGGAATTTGATAAAGGGAAAGTTTTATAAGATATATAATATACTAATTCACCCCCCCTCTCAGTATATTCTATGCTTAACAAAAATATGGTTTTTCTCTGACTTCACCTACACACCAAAGGTTCTATCCCATATTATATCTCCCTATTAAAGTGTTCCAATGATTTTGAATTCTCATTTATCTTTAGAAATGGTATTGAACTCCTTTTGGGATTTATACCTAGTTGATACCTAATAGGTTAGTTTACTCCCATGTGGGTTTGGACTACCCTATTATGGTTCAAGAATATATGAAACCTTTATCATTTTTTTCATGTCTCATACAACTTAATACATCCTCCTTAAAGGTTTAATCAATTTATAGCTCATCCTTATAATAGTGCCCTCTATCTAAGATAGAACAAAGGGCACTCCCTGTATTATCTTAGGAAATTTAAACACATGAACGTTTTTAGTATTTCATGGAGACCTTATACAAAAAAATTTATGGCTATATTAAGCTTTTATCACCTCCAAATGCCTTAAAACCTCAAGGCAGACTCCTAAGTAACTCATTATGTGCAAGCTTTACATATGGATTATAGGTTAATTTTTAGTGCCCTTCTATGTATTATTTCTTAGTATTAAGGTTTATTAATATGGACACTCTCACTTAAAAAAATTTATTATTCATATCATACTTTATAACTTTTCCAAATTCTATATTGCATACCCTCCACTTGACTAGTCTAATTGATAGTTAACTATGATGATACTTTCTTGCTTTAAAAGAGGTGTTTGTAGGTGAGCATTAATATGTCCAAGGATATACTCATTTATTTAATAATATATTTAAGTATTAAGGTCACTTCATGTTTATAATTTTATACACTATGCCTTGAGGTTAGACCATCATCAAGACTAGTCATGCTACATATCATTATATGCCACAACCAACTATAGTTGACTATTCTGGAGCAAAATAGAGGTCTTATAGGTGTGTTTCAATAATTAAAATCTATGATAAAACTAAAAGGATTTATTTGAGTTCTTATATTCAATTCCTAATGTAAAATTTGTGTGTTTATAGGCCTAGTGTCCCCAAGATCCATTTTATGATTTTGTGAGTCACCTACAGTTACGTTGTAAGTGGCTTTTCTAAGTAATGACACACCTACAGGTGTTGATGGAGGTAAATACCATAAATTATAACCTCTTTTTTTATCTTTTAAACATATATGTCCTTATAACATACATATAACCATTTATCATAAATGATATGATCTTGTTATGCCACTTTGGGATACAAATCTACTTGAGAGTTTAAAACTGTAGAAAACACTGAAAAGTTGTAGTGAATAAATATGTGACTTTGAAGCCTTTATTACATCAATTTTGGGACAAAACACCCACTCTATTTGGTCAATATATTACCCATACATAAGTGTTACATTATAGGTTTATTTAAACTCAACTCTACTCCAAGTTACGTCATCTTATAGTAGCATCAAATGTGGCTCAGGCTTTGTTTTTGGGATTTTAGGGAACTTATCCCTAAAACTTAGTCTCCATAACTTATTTTATTCAAAATTACCTTAAACATGGTTGTCATGAAAAAATTTATATCTAAAAACTTCATTAAGGTCTCCAAACATGTCAAAATCCTCCATGACTGCCTTTAGGTTTCTGTGAGAGTCACCTATAGGTGTGCACATAGTTATAGACCAAGGCATTGAATGTGATAGTCAATATGAATGGTATATGAGAATTCAACAATTATAATAAAATATCAACATATTCAAATGGATTATATTCAAATTTAAGGGATTTAATAAAGTTTCAATACTTTCAACTTAACATGATATTCTCTTGTAGGCCCTATAGGTGTAGATTAGTGTTACAAGCCTATGTGTAGAGCTGAAATAGTTGTCATAATCAATAAAATACCATTTGAATAACTTGGATTTTTTGTTCATAATCTAATAATGTGTTCAAAAACTTTATAATCTTCATATAATTTCTATGTACATTCTCAAAACATCAAAACATCTCACTCAGTTGACTATAAATGAATAGAAGCAGAGCAGTCTGATTGTGTTTCTCATTATGGATTGCAACCTCCATGATCCTATCTTATGAGAATAATATTTGAATGACAGGTGAAAATAATACATTTTAATTAGAAATAAACCTTCTACAAAACTTGACTACTAGTCCACTAGTTACATCAATCTACAACTTGAAATGTTTGGATCATGAAGTCACCTCCAAACATGAAAAAAATATGGGATACATGAGGGAATTAATTCCACATCCTCTATAAGTAATCTCACCAACTTTATTATATGGACATTCTCAAATAGAAGCAAAACCTAAAGGGTGTGGGAAATAACATGTAGAAATAAATAATTAACTTCTTAAGCATGGTTCATAAAGAAAAAGTGACCAATTTTAGAAATAATAATATGAGATGTAAGTAGACCAAGTTTAATAGCCACCACCAAGAGAATTTTTCTTGGAATCTCTTTTACTAGTCCTACCATTAAAAGATCCGTTGACTAGTTTTAGATGTCTAATGGAGTGATGGAGAAGAGAAATGGTTTTGGCCAATTTTTGGCACTTCTAAAGTAGATAAAGTGTGTAAATGGAATATAGGAAGTTGAAGGTCCATTAAATAATATTTTCACATGTGCCACTCTCTTCTATAGATCCTATAACTACCAAAACTCATCCTTTATACTTGTTTTCTTGATTTTTAGTTAAGAACTTGCAATTTTAAGTTAGGATTGACACTATTAACAAGGAATCTGACATATTGGACATTGGAAGATAATTTATAACACTTTTACACCTTTTAAAACTATACCACCTTCATTTATGACCCATATATGACCCCTAAGTGACATAAAATGACACAAAGACTAAATTGGACTATGACAAAGCTAGAAACATATTAAATGACAAAAAATAATATCATGACACACCCTATAACATGATAATATACCAATATATCAAGTTTTATACTATAGGGTGTTCACTTATTTTGAATTGTGATCAAAATAGTCAACAATTACCACTACCAACTACTTTTACTTCCTAAATATTTACTTAGGTTTTCTTTTTTTGTTTACATTTAACTCTACCTAGTGTAGGTGTTTCTGCCTAGTGTAGGTCTTGTTTACCCTTGTATTGTGTCCTCGTAAAAGTTTAATACTATAAATAAGTTTCACATATTTTAATCTTTCTTTGATTGTTATGGACATATGCTTTTGGCTAATTGGGTGCCCATTTAAGAGTTTAGAATTGTTGTAAACAAGAGATTTTATGGGAATTTTTTTGTCAAATGAGTGAGTTTCTTCACCCTATCTTTAGAGATAATATATATGTATATTAATTACATGTAATTATTTAATATTATTATTTTTGTAGGGTGGATCTACATCTAATCTTTATTCATGGATAAATTATGTTTTAATATGAAAATAAATTTAAGATGTATTTCCCCATATAAACACTTATGAAAGAGCTCCATAATAGTATGATCTCAATTTAATCATTGCTAGACCATATAATTATTGTGGAGGCCATTTATACCAATTGATATAATTCCTTAACTATCAAAATATGTTGTACTTGTTATTTTATAAATTTTTATTTTGAATATTTGTCAATTGCACACATTGGATTCTAAATAAGAAATCACACAATTGGAATTTGGAGACACCAATATTGCTGCAAAAAATTAACATTTTTATAAGAAAAAGTAAACTGATCATACAAAATAGTGATGAAATCCAATCCTCCACAACATGAGTAAGTACATTACCATTTGTATTTGTTATCCATTCTCTTAACTCTCTGATTATTCCCACTCAATGTTTAACTAATTGATCACACATGATTAATAACTAATGTAAACTAACCCTGGATTATATAAAATATGCCTAAGTAACTGATCACACATGGTGACTAACCAATCTAAACCAACCCTAAAATATTTTCAAAATATGTGGATCATTCCATTTTTGTAGGTAAACATTACATAAAATATCCTAACTCTAACAAGAAGCATTCCACTTATTTCAACCTTTTGGGTTATATCTTTCTTAAGAGTGATAATCCTCATTGATATTACATTCTAGATAAAATTCATAAAAAAATAAACGTGCACATTATTGTCTCCCAAAAATAATAGTCATTTTTTGAACAACATTTGAATTATTTTGGTTCTATAAACCAAAATAATATCTTCCATTTTCAAAATTTGTCTTAGATATTCAAATTTATCATTTTTAGAACTCCTCAGAAAATCTACAGACTTTGCAAGTCAAGTTCAATGGATTTTACATGTTGATTTCTACAGACTTTATATTTTCAGCTTCTACAGGCAGGTTCATTTATATAGATTCAAAGACTTCAACACCAACAACAAGTTCAACATCTTTGGCAAAGTTCATTTGCTTCAATTGGTTCCTTAGCTTCAAATATGTTTGGCCAAATCATTCAATTGAACCATTGAACTAAACCATTGAACCATTTTTGTTCAAAGGTTCAACAAGTTCAAGGTTCAATGACAGGTTCAACCAAAAGAACAATTCAATGTTTCAGTTCAACCAAGCAGTTCAACGCTTTATTTCATTCAGTTGGTTCATTATTTTAGTTCATCTTTTGGTTTAATGTCTACAGGTTTAACAATAGGTGCTCGGAGCGCTTCATTGAACCATTGAACCAGTTCAATGGATTGGTTCAACGAATTGGTTCGATCAAATGGTTCAACTGTTAGTTCAAAAGCAAGTTCAACATCTTGGTTCAATGCTTATTTTATCAATTTATTTTACTCATTGAACCATTGACTTGAACCATTTTGGTTCAAATCCTTGGTTCAACTGATTGGTTCAATGTCCAAGTTCATTGTATGGTTCATTGGCTATTGGTTCAAAAGGACTTGGTGCACTTCATTGAACCGTTGAACCGGTTCAACTAATGGTTCATCAGCCAAGTTCAAAGGGACAATTCAATGCTAAAAGAAGACTTTCCAATGGACAAGTGCCCTTGTGGAGGACACTTAATCGACCAAACCACCCTTCAAATTTTCAAAAGAAATCCAAAGATTTGTTCAAATACTTGGCAGAACAATTTTCCCCAGACTTTTTGTCCACGGGAAATTTCCCTAGAATTTTTGTCTACAGAATTACCCGCAGAGAGCTTTCAAGTCAAACACCCGAGAACTTTCCCCAGGGATTTATCTATGGGAATAAAGCCTGGGGGAAACATTTGATCGCGATGACTGCTAAAACAAAAGGGACTACCAAAACAAAAGCCCAAGGATTTGTCGACGGGGATTACTAAATCTAAAGGGGCTGCCAAAGGACCTCGAAGGGTACGTGCCCTTGCGGGGAAATCTTGGCAGCTGAAATAAAAGACTATTCAAACACAATTCATTTTTCAAAATCTAAAAAGGTAAGTCCAAGCCGATTGGGTAAGGCCGAAAGTCAAAAGAAGACCAAGGGGTGACACCCACAAAGATGTCAAATTCATCATAGCCAAATAGCCATTAGAAGCATATTGATGGGCATGTAAACATCAATTTTGAAGATAGTAAAATAGCCGTTGATCTTTTGTTCCATAGACCCAGATGCATTTCCATAATTCGAGACAAAAAACTAGTTGAAAATGAAGAAAGACAGAATAATGAATCAATTCAAGACCTGATTCAAGTAATCTGGAAAAGAGGAATGATGAAGACAAGATCAGACTGATAGCTAGACATTGAAAGTTGTAATCTTTCAATTGCGTAGCTTGTTCATCTACATTGAAAAGATTAAATTTGTAAAAGATCCCAAAGTTCCAGCTTGTCTTCCTAACATTTCCCAACGCATCATGATGTATTATTGTTCCCGAGTCCTTCTTCAAGTGGCTATATAAGGGACTTTCTTTCATTTGTAAAAGGATCTTCTTTTTGACAATCTGAATGAAACTCTGCCAAAATTGAGAGGCATCATTTGAGACTTTGTGCTCAGTCTATTGATCATATTCTATTAATGACATAAGAAAGCAAGGGACTTTTTTAGACTTTGTGTTGTGAATTCTTTGTGGTTGAGGAAACTATTCTTATGTTTATTTCCTTGATTTATCTTCTGTTTCATTTATTTAATAAGCAAGATTAGTAAATTAGTTAGAAAGATGTCTTGAAGAATCAACTATGGAGAGACTTTGTGCGCCCATAGCTGCCTTCAGTGTGTTTGCTTTTTCATTTGCTATGTAAAGGACTTTGAGAAGACTTTGAGCTTTCATTGCCCTTCATATATCACTCTTGAGTATTTCAAGTATAGACTTTGTGTTGTGTCTTGATTTGCTGGTTACTATACTTTCAGTCATATTCTGCTTTTATTTCTAGGAGTATTCTTGTGGCTGGTTGAACAGTTCTTCTGAAAGAAGAGGAGTGTTGTCTATCATTCTCTTGATTTTTTCCTTTGTTTTGTAAACATCATCTCTGAAGAAAGAGAGATGGATGTCTAGTCCTATCCTTGAGTATTATTTTCCATTTATACATATACATAGCATATCCATAGGGAACCTCCCCTTGATGAGAGGAGAGAGAAGTCTCCTTCTGATATGATAAACTTACACATTAGGATGACTAATCTTCTTGCTTTGGCTGATAAGACCTATTTTGTTTACCAGTACGCTGATAGACAAAATATTTAACCAACACACATCACCATAATTATGATGATCCTTAGTTGTGTTTATATCTTGTCTCCCATACACACAACCATATAAACAAAGTGTTAATGGATTTCAAACCTCAAATGAGCCCAATATTTAAATAGTTGCATATGAAATCAAAAAGTATTAAATTTTGAAAATAAGGAATGTGGCATCTTGATATTTAAAACATTTATGAAACTTCTATGTGAAAAGACTAATAATATAAAGGGATATGTTTATATGCAAAAAAATTGAAATGTTTATGTAATTCTATGCACATATTGTTCAAAGGCCCATGCCAAGTGTATTGATGGTGGAAAGCCATTTTTATATTTAAAAAACACTGATTGTAATTCAAAACTAATTTTTTTGGCTTACCATTTATCAATATTTGTGGTTTGTACTAAATTTATAAGATTTCAATTAGAGATAGGTTTATACACTCCAATGCCCATTCTTAATAAACTTGGGGATTTGTGTCTATGGACATATTGATTTTTTTTTTTTAAAAGATATGTTTGAAGAGTTACTATTGGTAACAAATTGGTCCAGGTGGATTCTCAAAATACACTTCCATCATATTGGGAAGCCCATTCTTATGGCATGCATTAATGTTATTGACTCATGCTCCATGGTGTATAGTAATTTCAATACACACTTCATGGTTTATAATACTTCAAATCACTTTCAAAAGTCCCATAATACTTCCAAGATCACCAATCCATCTCCACCAAATTCAAAACACACATTTCTAGTTGTATAAACCAATTCAAGTATATTAGGCATGATATCATCCCTTTGAATGGAAAACCTTATATGGTCTTCATCATTGGATTTATAAGTTTCCATGTAATTATAAACCAAAGCACTAATGTCCACTCATAATGCATGGTACTACCGAGTGATTACAATGTTGGTTCCTTCATTCCTAAAGGGATGAAGTCCCCCATATAACTCCACTATTACATTTTAACATCACTCATCTAAATTGTAAGAAGATGAAGAGTTCCATCAAAGAGAAACCATTTCATAATCCATAACTATTATTTAGCATTTGGAGATTTAGAACACTATGTATACATATGTGTCTAGATAGATCATTAATCATCAAATAGCATATAAGAGAATAGAAATAGTTGGTGGAAGATAGACAACCACACATCTTTCTCAAGAGTATTCCATCTACATATGAGAGAAACATAGAATTTTTTGAATTACTTGCATTAATTTACATCGAATAGATGAAGTTATTTATAGATACAACATACTATATGTATTTTCTTCTATTTAGAAATCCAGCTTAAAATCTATGGTAGATATTATTCTATTATTTAGCACTCCAACTAACCAACCTAGAAACTAACATAGATGTCTTAATAAAACCAATTACAAACTTATTTAAAATATACAATGATCTAATTAATTATTCTAATATTTCACCCCTTAATTCATCATTGTCTTAAGAGTATATGAGAGAGAAAATTTATGAATGCCTCAAAATTTTCACATGTAAGTGACCTGGTGAAGACATATCCACATTTATATTAAGTGGGTCAAAACAAACATTGAATATTTTGTTGTTGAACATGCTCATGTAAGAAATAAAATTAAACCTCAATGTTTTGTGTGTGTTCATGAAACACTAGATTATGAATATGTTTCTAAACATTTTGTTGATTTTTGCAATATATAATCATTATTTATTCCTATGGTACTCCTAGTCCTAAAAGTATGTGACATATCCTTACTGCTTCACAGATAAATCCTCCTGCTACTTGATATTTTTCCTTAGTGAAAGATCTATGAATAAAGTTCTACTTCTTTCTCCAACATGAGATAGGACCATATCCCAGTAAGAAAACAAATCTAGATGTGGATTTCTTTTCATCAATAGAGTTTACATAATATACATCTATGTATCTTGTCAAAAATTACTTATCAATTTGCTTGTTCTAGGACATATTCCAAAGTACATCTAATATATCTTAATATTCACTTTATTTCATTTTAATGACTCAACTTTAGTTCCTACATGAATCTTGAAAAATACCTAACAACGTCATTGATATTTAGCCTAGTATAAGTTAAGTAAATGAGACTCCCAATCAACTAACAATAGAGTGTGGCATTTATTGGTGGTGATGGTTTTGAATGAGACAGTTGAAGTCTTGTCTCCATGATTGTTGTAATAGGCTTACAATCCATCATCCAAAATTTCTTGAGCATTGTCTTGGAATTATTTTGAGACATAGATATGTGATTTCCTTAATTCCATATCTCCAAACCAAGATAATAGTTTAGTAAATCGAGACATGTCATTTGAAATGATCACTTAATTGAATTTTGTTTGCATCAATCATATTCTTTGATTTTATATTGATTACTAGGTCATCAACATATATAATAAAAATCACAACCTCCCCCTCTTCATCCTTAAGGTGGAGGTTTGGATCATATGCACTATATTTGAATCCATGATAAATGAGATGCTTGTCAAACTTGATATATTAGGCCTAGGGAGCTTTTTTGAGAGCATATAGAGACTTGATAAGTCTGCACACCTTTTGTTCATCACCAAATGTAGACTTTATCTTATAGATCTACATTTAGAAAGACACTTTTTTCCTTCATTTTAACTAACCAACCATAATAAAGACAATTATTATAGTGTTCATTTTGGATGTGGGAGCAAATATTTCTTCATAATCAATGCCTTCTTTTTTTGCATAGCCTAACTACAAGTCTTTCCTTTTACTTCTCAATGCTTCCATCTACTTTGTACTTGGTATTAATGACACACTTTAATCGATAATCTTCTCCCTTTTTAAAGATGTAAACACCCTAATTTGGTCAAGCAACCAAAATTACTGTCTTTTATTATTCTTTCACAGGAAGGTCTTAGTGATGAATGTAGTTCTTGCTAACATGGTAATGTTGGTTCTTTAGGTCTTTATTATGTATTTTTTTCCTTATTTTTTACACACCCATTGGTCTTAAGTCATCCCCTCCTAGACATAGGGGGGCCTAGCCTACTCTACCTAGTCTTTGTTTTGTTTTGGGACCTCAGGACACTATCACCCTTATCTAGATAGTAGTACCATTGGCACTAGTGTCACTTTTGGCACTAGTGTCTAATGGTCATTATCTTTCATTTTTTGGTCCTAACCCTCTTTTGAGCCTTTTTTATGTTTTTATCCCTTTTTTCATCTTATCAAATAATGAACAAGGGTCTTACATTCAAATCAAATTTCCTTCTAAAAATTCCTCACAAGGCATTTTACATCTAGCACTTACTATTTTGGCACACAATTAAATAAAATCAATCAATAGTACAACTCAACACACTACATATTACTTAGTTATCACATCTAGACTTGCATGCTTGATCAAAGAAGGGCCTACAAAAAAGTCATTCTAGCATACCATGTGTGTTGCTTATGTACATTCCTTAAGGGAGAACTACATGTGATCTAAGACCCATAATATTAGGGTTAATGTAGACAATGGCCAAAACAACAAGGTTTTTATTCTACATGATCATAGTATCCTATAACCCAATTTTTTTCATTTATTTTACATTTGATCCAATTGTTTTTTCATGTGTGCATGTGTTCATTATGATTTTGGAAGAGATCCATGTAAGACAGTGACACAGACAAACTTCTAGGATTCATAGAATCACCTATAAATCTCTAAAACCCTCTTGTAACATCTCTAAAATTTTCAAGCACCTCTTCTATAAAAGGACACTAGAATCATAATTAGACACTAGTGCCATTGACACTATTATCCTCATAAGGGTGCTATTGTCTGAAGCCTATTTGCAACTACATTACTAGAATGAAAGATTCCTGACTAATCCTCAAGCCTGCTCAAACTCTTAATTTATAAAAACACTTATTTTTATCCAAAAGAGTACACTTTCTCATTTCCTTTACTATTTCATAATTTTTTTTGTCAAAATGACTATTTTTTGTATTTATCTCAAGTTATTACTATACTCAAACCCTTTAAAAACCTAGGATTTACATCTACCAAATCCTAAATAGTTAAAACATTTAGTGAACCTGACTTACTTCAAATGTTACTTAAAACACTAGTTTAAATTAAGGTTTACTTTCTTCATTTTTGTGCACTAAATTAGGGTTTATAAACTTTTATTTTTGTCTAATTTTTATACCACCTAACTTATTTAAATCAGTCCTATATTAGGGTCTCATTAATTTAATATAATTTAATTTTTTTCCAAACAACCCTCATAAAACCCTAGATACACATACTAGGTCCCTATACATCCAAACACTAGCCTTTCAGGTTTCAAGTACAATCCTAATTTTTTATACATTAGGCTAAATATTTCCCATAGTTCTACATATACCTATGTTAGGTTACATTCTACCTATTGTGTGTTTGTTATTCATTATTTACATTATCTTCTTTGGCAAGTTTAAAATGACATCCAATAAGCCTCTTACCTCTCACTCAATTGATAAATTTCTGATTTTTTGTCATAATTATAAAAATGAATGGACAAATTTTCAAGATTTCACATTAGCACATGTTAATTATTTCATTTATAATGATGATGATGATGATTATTATTATTATTATAATGATGGATATGATGATTACTATGAGCATGCCAATGAAATTATTAATGAGGATATATTAGATGCATCTTCTTTTATTTCCTCTCCCTCTTCTCCTACATCTAAAAATCAAATTAATAATATAATGCTAAAATAACCTCTCATTGGTAGTTATTTTTTATAATGTGATCCTAGATTTTTAACCTCTTCTAGTACCTCCTTATTCAAATTAAAATAATATAAGTTCAATAAATAGAATATACTTTTGCATGATTCAAGAAACATAGAAAATAGTAATGCATCTTCTTTACCCTTCTCAGTTAAATTTGAAAAAGCATGTACAAATGATAATAAACCTTTTACCAATGCACAAAATTATGTAGGCAAAATTATTTTATCACCTTATTTCACATTCCAAACTCAACACAATGACTCTTTGAAAAATATTGGTAATGCAAATATATCTAATTATTCTCCTTCATGTCATCATATGCCAAATGAAAACATGATTGCTACTTATTCTATCCTTGAGTCCAAGATTGAAATTAATAATCCTACATGCACTCCAAACATAGCTAGTGAAGATATGCATTGCATTACACCCACACATGATCACATATTTAACAATACTAAAAATTTAAAAGCTTATCCTACTCTCTCTCTCTCTCGATCTCGATCTCTCTCTTAGTGATCAGGAAAATGATAATTCTTCTACTCTTAATTCTATAAGTGAATTAAACTCCAATTTTAATGAACCTTGGAGTAATGATTTTACTATGATTTGGTGAAGAAGACATTGAGTGTAAACCTTATAGTTCTCTCCCTAATTCACCCATCTCTCATGTTCAAACTAATGCTAGTTCTAGGGTTAAAACACACAAACACACACACACACACACACACACACACACACACACACACACACACACACACACACACACACACACACACACACACACACACACACACACACACACACACACACACACACACACACACACACACACACACACACACACACACACACACACACACACAATTATGTTTGTAGTTTATATAACTTACATTCACATGATAATAATGTATCTTTTATTACATTAACATGTGACACTTTTTAAAACATTAAAAAAAAAAGATATTAATGGATATCCCTCAACCCCCTTTATTACAGTAGAACCTATTTCTCATCTTAACTTACATAAGGGTGATATATTATTTTTGTCTAACTAGGTCCAAGCTATTAACCCTCTAAAGTTTATGGCGAGTAAACATAGTACTATTTTATGATGTAGTGTACTAATGGATAAGATTAATAATTAAATAAACCTCTTGATAGTGTTCATATACATTCACAAGAGTTAATATCCTTGATGCATATTGTGGGTGATTGAAAACAACAAGTACACCATCTCACATTAGAAATTAAATCATATCACTCATGGGAGGATTCTAATGCCAGTCATAATAATCTCATCCCCTATAGAATTTTCATTACAACACCACCATGAAAGTTATAAATACAAAATTTACCAAAGTTTGATGTACATGGAGATCTATACTTGCATCTTGAAGCTTACAAGAAAGTTATGTCACATGTCACTAGTTATTTGATTATCTTACAGTTATTTCCTAGGACTCTAGAGGTTCGAGCAATAGAGTGGTTTTATCATTTAGTCCCTAGTGGTTCACTATACACATATGATGAGTTAGAAGAGGTATTTATCATGCATTATATTCAAAACAAGGGACCTTAAGTCACATATTAGAGGTTGAATTCAATACACTAGGGCTAGTTAGAAGTAATAAATGAAATGAATACATTTAGATTCAAAACATGTATGCATAAATTGATCTACTAGTCGATAGATTTAAAGGTATTATTACTATACGAGACATCCAAATCATTCAAACATCTATGTTACATAAATTTACAATTAGAAAAAAGTTGGGACTAAGTGACACACATACAAAGGCAGATTTGGATGTAGATTTCCCATAGTCACAATCATATAATCTGGTATAAGAACACATTCCAACTATGATTATGAAATAGGTGGAACAAAAATAACCAATCAATATACTCAATAAGGGAAAATATCCACTTCACATATCACCTCCTATAGTGATTAGGACACATGACACCAATAAAGGGGCTATATAATTTTTAGACAAAGATAGGCCTCATGTTATCTTACTTACATTATTAGATAATGAAACTATCACACTTCCTTCTACTCATCACCATCTAACACACCATCTGCACATGATACAAAATAATCCATATTGAAATTTTCATAAGATAAATGAACATTCAAACAAATACTATTAAGTACTCTCAGATTGTATTGACTAGTATGTTGACAAAGGCATTATAGCATTTACTTAATGGACATCAATATCTTAGTCTTCATAATATCCTAGATCTCACTCCTATCTAATTGAGCTATCCCATGCTATTTATTTTAAGAAATCATTTGTTAGCCATCATACAAGCCATGTGGTTTATAGAACACCTACTTATAAGAGATCTCCTACACCATAGAGCCAATAGAGATGGCAACTAGTTCACAAAGATCCACCTACTTATATCACTAGGGTATAGAAATGGAAATTAATTTAATCATAAGTTATATTTCAATAATTGATTAAGATAATTATCAAATATCACATAAATTAGGACATAGTTCAATAACTGATTATAATATTTGCTAGAGATCATAGAAATTACGACATAATTAAACAACCAATTTAAGATATTTTCTAAAAATCACAAAAATTAGGACACAATTCAATAGTTGATTAAGATATTTTTTAGTGATCATAGAAATCAAGACATAGTTTAACAGTTGATTAAGATATTTACTAGAGATCACAAACATCAAGACATAATTCAACACCCAATCAAGATATTTTATAGAAATCATAAAGATCAAAGCATGGTTTTGATATAATATTTGATTAATCTATTTATTATAGAGTCTACACACCTAACTACTAACTATGTACCATTAGCAATATTGGTTCCAGAATATACTTCTAAAACAACATGACATGAGTAGAATGGTCACTTATTCACCATATCATCTAGGTTCAGATAGTGCATACTATAGTTACATGATCCACACTCATATATCTTATGATAGTCCTATAGAACCCATACTAACAATTAACATTCATAATCCACCATACATGTCTACTTAAACATTCATAAATAGATAAACAATTTGCTACCGTTACTTAGAC
Organism: Torreya grandis; assembly: GCA_037957365.1. Taxonomy (NCBI): domain Eukaryota; kingdom Viridiplantae; phylum Streptophyta; class Pinopsida; order Cupressales; family Taxaceae; genus Torreya; species Torreya grandis. The sequence continues at coordinate 1,696,618 of JARHVA010000254.1, read as the reverse complement.
ACAACATATTTCCATATCACCATTTAAAATAATGAATATAATCAAATACATATGAAAATGCATGATTCCAAAAATCATGATACCAATATACATGATACCTGTATAATAATAAATATACATACATACATACATATCTATATCTACACACACACACACACACACACACACACACACACACATGTATTTATGTATGTATGTATGTATGTATGTATGTATGCATGCATGTATAACATAATATATATTTTTAGTACAATAATACATACCACTCAATAATTTAGGCTTGGTCACTAGGACCAGCCAACTTGCTCCCACTCTCTAATATGTCCATACTAGAGTTAGAGGCTCAACTATCCCTCTGAGACCTTCATTGAGACCTGTGTATACTCTCTCTCTCTCATAAAAACACCAACTCAACCATCAAATTTTCATGATTTACCTATATACATATATAATCTTCCACTATCCTACTACTTACCCCACCTAGAGAATCAGGTATATGCATAGTTCATCTCTATGGCTTTTTACATCCCTTGTCCCTATCAATAATTACTTGCCTATATGTTATAATATTAATGTATGATTGATCAAGCAAGTGATCATAGACACTGTCAACATCTATGTCCCATTCCACTAGTCTATCATCCATGACATCATCAAGGATATACCATGTTAGTACTCAGAGCATAGACTCAATATCAATCTCCCAATACTCATCATCACCTAGACCTACACATACCAAGATAATACATTAGATACCTAACCAAGTAAATAAGTAACAAATTAAATAGAATATACAAATGTATGATGGAAACCTAACCTTAATGGACCTAAGGGGCTCAACATCCAACACATCTTCCATGATGGTCTAACCTCCTACAAATAGTGGTACCCATATATGCTCCCTCCATGATGCTACATATGCATCAATTTCTCCTACATCATCCACATCTAGTATATCAAACACTAGATCATTTTTATTAATGGAATTAGAGCTAGCTCTATAGTTGATGGTATGGGCTTGTTCCTTAGCTTCATTATAGTCTAAAAACTCCTCAACCACACCAATGGTATTATGGAACATCTTGAGTAACACCAAACTACCACATCACTCACTCATACTAAAACCTCTCAAATACATTGACGCAATGATTATGTAACCTATGGCTTACTCGCACCCATATCAACTAAGCACCCTCCTTATGCCATCTCTCATATCCCCTGTAAGGTATCCAAATAATATCTCCAACCATCAACCTATCCAACACCTATTGAAAATACATCCTTGTCTTCTTAGGCATGCAAGTCATACTAGTCCACATCATTACAAATGTCTAGGGGTGAACCCAATCACCTCATCAAGGTCATACTAGTCTACTCACTGTTATATGCTTGTAATCCTAATAATGTAATAATGTAGAAGACCCAATACCACATGCACACATCTACTAAGTGAAGTGATATAAATCTTGATACAAGTGGGATAACATAGTGTAACCCCATGAGTACATGATGTTGTGTTCCTCTATATCATGTACTATCATATGTATCCTATATAAGATAGATACCCAACTTACATCCATAATAAAAAAATGAAGTTAGTAGAACTATTAAAAACTTATACAATTATAGAACATTTACTATAACAATCAATGTCAATAATACGTCACTTTTACTCCCTATCTAATGAATCTTTGTAGGCATCACTAAAAAATACCTTGCAACCTACTATATATCTCAATAACCAATGGCCTCCTGTATAACTTCTCTCTATCCAGTAATTGACAACCTTAGGATCCTAAAAACATCCTCCAATGTGATAGTCATCTCCCCACTTAGTAATCAAAATTACTTGTATCCATGTTCCACCACTCACACAACACTATCATCATATTTTTGTCCCAGGGCATCGGATTCAATTATTTTTCTTGACCCAAATTGGTTCTATGTATCATAACCCTCTTCATCTATCAAGGGAAATCCATATAAAGACTCTATCATCTTACCACTTTATAGCTCTCTCATACACACATCTACCTAAAAAATATATCCAAATCAATCATTAACATCATAAAATATCAGATAAACATACACCAAAAATTATAAAAGACCAATTAGAAGCAACAATCACCAAAACTTGGCCTAGTAGACACTAAGGATTCATATAGGATAGTATCACCCTACCTAGGATACTAGTGACATATCCTAGACACTAGCACTATTCTAAGGATAATAACACCACATTTTACTAATGCCTCCTTAATAAGGTTGACCATTCCAAATTTGATATCTAGAGACTCATAGCTTTGATTTGTGATACATTTCTTATGCATGGGACTTGACCCCAATGTACCTCATCCCATACTAGTTCCACTACTATCCTGATCAAATTCAACTACACAAAAGGATAAAACTTATATTTCCTTAAAAAATTCAATATAGACCAAAGGTTTATCCTAATACTAATTTAAAAAACTAACTCCATTACAATCAACAAATTATTCAAACCTAAAAATAACATTACCCCAACTAACTATCATTAACACACTGGTTGGTATCACTTTTGTTTTGACACCCTTACCATAGTTTTGACTCTCTCACCAAAAGGGGGGAATATACACACTATTTATATAGAAGCATAGATTTGTTTAGATACATAGGTTTACTTAGATATACAAATATTTAGATATAATAGTTTACATAGATATACATATATTTATAAACACAAGTTTAATTAGATATACAAACATACAAATACATAGTTTGATTCAAATTTATAGGGTTATATGATCTCATTAGATATGGGTTTAGATACACAATTAAATTATTTAAATATTAGGTTTGAGGGCATGGTGCAAAGCACATGTCTTCAATCCCATAGGGATCCACTTGATTTTAAAAATGTAATGGCAAGTTATACCATTCTCTATGTTCAAATTTCCATGTTACACTCATATTACCACTAGGTTGTCACCAGTTTGGGTCACATGATCCTATGCAATGATTGATCCATAGCCTTTCACCAAACCCATATCATGTAGGATAAGTGATGGTTTTAACCTCTAGTTTCAAATTACATACTTAGATTTAGTCCAAATATCAAATTAGGGGGAAATAGGTCTTATTTCTCCACATTTTTAGATTACATACTAAAATTTAGTCTAGATATCAAAGTGGGGGCAAGCAGGCCTTGGCTTTCCACATTTTTAGATTTCATACTTAGATTTAGTCTAGATATTAGAGTGGGGGCAAGTAGGCCTTAATTCTCCACATTTTTAGATTACATACTCAGATTCAGTTTGGATACTAGAATGGGGGAGAACATTCCTTGTTTCTCCACATTTTTAGATTACATAATCAAATTTAGTACGGGGGAACCCACATTGTGGATTCCTTTTCACATATATCATTCTAGCTTCTATCCACTTCTCTGGCCAATAAGTGGGCCAGGTCTAGAGCACATCTACATAAGTATATTTAGGTACACATTCCTTTTTTTCTTTTACTCTACTACTTTCATTTCATTAAATTAATAGAATAAAAGGGGGGAAATGTATACACCTTAATTTGTTCAAGCAACCACAAGTACTATGTCTTTTGTTGCTCTTTCATAGGAAGCTCTTAGTGATGAATGTAGCTCTTATTCACATGGTCATTTTGGGTCTTTTATTATTTCTTATGTCTTATTTTCCCTATTTTTTACACCCCTAGCAGTTCTAAGTCACCATCTCCCAATCATAATGGATCTTAGTTTGTTATGCTTAGTCTTTGCTCTATTTTGGGACCTCAGGACACTAGCACCCTTATCTAGATAGTAGAATAATTGGTGATAGTGTCCACTTTTGGTGCTAGTGTCCAATGGTCATTATATTATATGTTTTGGGTCCTAACCCTCTATTGATCCTTCTCTTATGTTTTCTTCCCTCTTTTGCATCTTGCTAGCCAGTGATTAAGGGTCCTACATTCAAATCAAAGTTCCTTCTATGTAAAGATATTTTAAATGAATTTTACATCTAAAACTTACTATCTTGACACATGATTACATAAAATTAGTAAATATTAAAACTCAACACACTACATATTAATTATCTATCACATATAGACTTACATGCTTGACCAAAGAAGGGTCTAATCAAGAGTCATTCTAACATACCATGTGTGTTTTTATGTGCATTCCTCAAGGGAGAATTATGTTTTATATGCTACCCCTAGAATTAGGGTTAATGTATCTATTAAATAGGATAACAAGGGTTCTATCTCACATGTTTTTAATATCCCACAACCTAGTTTTTCCCTTTATTTTATATTTAATCTGGTTATTGTTTCATGTATGTAGGTGTTCATTAGTGTTTTGAAAGATATCCATAAAAAATAGTGACACATATGAACTTACAAGAGTCACAATATCACTTACAAGTCTCTAAAATCCTCTTGTAACATCTATGAAAGTTTCAATCACCATTTCTATAAAAGGACACTAACATCATAATTAGACACTAACACCATTGGCATTACTATCCTCATAAAGATGTTATTATCTAAAGCTTATTTTCAAATGCAATCCAAAAAATAAAAATGCTCATCTAATATTCAATCTTGTTATAGCCTCTTGATTTACAAAAACACCTATTTTTATCTAGATAAGTACACTTTCTCACCACATTTACTATTTTGGGAAAAACTTATCAAATTAACTATTCCTTGTATTTATCTTAAGTTATTATAATACTCAAACCCTTTAACAACTTAGGATTTACATTTACTAAGTCATAAATAGTTAAAACAAAATATCAAAAAGTTACCATGTATTGTTAGTAATTAGTGACTGATATTCTACCTCTAGGCCTCTTTCTATGGTTTTGACTCTTGGGCTTCACAAACTAATGAAGGCTCCAATGAATTTTAAATTTTGCTCATAAGGGAAAAATTCACATCTTCACGGGCCATGATATGAGTATTGTATCTTTAAGTGGAAGTGTTTGGGGACTCCATTAAATTTATCATCTCAAATTATACTTGTATGCCACTGGGGCATACATTAAACAACACTAGTAAGTGGTGGAGCTGGGGGACATGGCTAACCATCATCATTGTCCCCATCTTAATTAACATTATCAAAATTGATAATGTTTATAAGATTAAAAATTATATCAGATGCATGTGTTGAGAGTGGATATAACTCACCTGTCTCATCAAATAAAACATCTATGTTGATATATAAGTTTTTGATCTTAGGATCCATGAGTTGGTAGGCCTTCAACTCTTCACTATACATAAGAAATATATATTCTAAAGATTTATCATCCAATTTTTTTCTCTTCTTTGAATTGTGCATATGTTATTTGTAAACAAAAACATGAATATGATAGATAAAAAATTTATTCCCTTACCATGATTCTATTGAAGTCTAAGAACACCAAGATTTTGATGACAAAGAAGAAAAGTTTGGAAAATTGGGGATATATAGTACTATTGTGATATATTTTCATTGAAATAATGATTTTTTTTTTTTTTTGAGTTTATTGTAGAAATTTCCATGTAAAATTTCTTTTAAGTGAGTAATATTGTTTTTTACAATCATATTATTGATTTTATAAGGTTTTGATTCACTTTTTAGGTCTCAAAATACAAAACATGTCTAAAGTTATAGTCTAAGTTCTTTATAGTTAAAATAAGGGGTTGACAATAAAGAAAAACTATCTTTTATCACATTTCAATATTGATTTGGTAAAAAATTTGTGTGATATGGAAATATAAGAGTGTTATAAATGTTTTTAAATAAAAAATATTTCAATATTGATCTTAAATATTAGTATCCATTGAATTTTAGTTCACTCCATGTATACAGTCAATATAAGTACATTTACAAACAAAATTTTTTTTCTTCATGTTTTGAGGTTGACCAAGATGCTAAAGTGTGTGACAGAGTATGAAGTATATATGGAGAACCTTATAAAACTAAAAAGAGTCCAAAACAAGTCTTAAAATTCAATTTGCCATTGATTTTATGCTCTTAACCTGTGTGCAATCAGGTAACCTTTTACTAGGGTTTTGAAGAACAAAATTTACTATAACTTGAAAATGAACCAGCCCAAATTATTTAATATTTTTAAAGACATGTATTATGATGGTTATTAAGTTTTTAAAGTGGTTTTAATAAATTTTACCAGCTTTTGAATAATATATTTAAGTTTCTCATTTTGTAGGCTTAATTTGAAGGTATGAAAACCCCATTTTCATACTTTCTTGTATTTCCAAGTTTGGATAAAGGTAAAAATTAAGATAGTTAATTAAAATAAAATGAAATAAATGTGTAATAGGTATTTTTATTAGGAAAACCCCTTGTTTTTTAAATTCATAGTCTAGAAGGTGTTAGGCTTGATTCTATCTCTCTTAAGCAAGTTATAAGTTTGATCTTCTTTAACGCCTTCACCCTTAGATCCATCCACTTTAAGATCAAAATTTTTCATTAAAACATAAGATTATAATATTTTTATTATATGGAGGCCTTGTTATATCTTAAATTTTCATCATTTAAGAGGGTATTTCAAGTCCTCTCATATAAGTTACACATGGGAGCAATTGTAGGTTATGGGTGACCTAAAGAATGGATTAAACCTATAGATAAGGGCTAGCTTCCTTGATGATTCACTTCTGACCAATCAATGATATACTAACTTTAAACGAAAATAGAGAAGGAAAATCTAAACTAGGGAGGTGATACACCAAATTTCATGACCACTACCACTGATTTACATGTGCACTAAGACCTATAAGATTGTAAGAAACATACACTTATCCAAAGATGACCCTATTACATAAATGATTTGTAGAGAGGTAAGGTAATATGAGACAATGAGGGAAGATAATTTCCACTTCTAACTCATATGGAACCCATTATTAAACTCTCTACAACCTACAAGAGAGAATCAAATTTCATGAAGGCAAAAAGTATAAGACAATAAACCAAGGTGAAATAAGTCTATACTTGATTAGATTAACCATTAAAATTTCCACACTACATACAACCATATAAGGAGGTACAAAATAATCATTTATTGATAAAATTAATGCAAACGAGTATGGATTTACCATAAATCTATTGGAATGATGCCAACAATTCCAAACAAGGTAGTACATATATGAGAAGGAAAAAAAGAGAGAGAGAAGAGATGTGTCAAGAACCAATGATGGATTTATATAACTCATTAGGTAGTTAATAGAAAGGAAAAGAGTGAGGGATAGTCCAATGATGTCTTCATCAACATGTGTTAGCATAATTTGATGATGATAGCCTTCAAGATGGAAAAGGATCTTTTATCTTGCTTGATGACTCATCAAGCCTTCATAAAACTACCACCTCCTTCTTGATTGAGAAATGACAAGTCACCTTCTTGGTTTATAACTAATTTTAGTCTACTTGGCACCTTGTACATGTTTGAGAACTTTCAAAACTAATGTTGTAGGGGATGATCATGCTCTGTCCTCATAAAAGTTTAAGACTGGTAAGAAGTTTCACATGTTTTAATATTTCTTTGATTGTTATGGATAGATAACTTTGGATAATTGGGTTCCCATTTAAGAGTCTATATTTGTTTTAAAATAGATATTTTATGAGGATATTTTAGTCATTTAAGTAATTTTATTTACCTTTAATTTAGAGATAGTAACTACGTGTATCAATTACATGTAATTATTCAGTCTTCTTATTTTTGTAGGGGTGGATCCTACCTTCAATATTTGCTCATGGATAAATTTTGCTTCATCATGGAAAGAAATTAAAGATGTATTTCCACATACAGACACCCATTTTATAGCCCCATAATAATATGCTCTCAACTCACTCATTGTTAAAGAATTTATGTATCATGGAGGCCATTTATACCATTTTATATCATTCCCTAGCTATTGAAAGATGATGTACAAATAGTTGTCAATTACACACATTGGATTTAGGATAAGAAATCACACAATTGGAATGTGGAGATACCAATGTTTCTACAATAAATTAATGTTTATTTTAAAAAAATTAAACCAATCATACAAAATAGTGATGAAATCCAATCCTACATAACATGAGTAAGTACATTAACATATGTATTTGTTGGCCATTCTCTTAACTCTCTAGTAATTCTCAATCAATGTTTAAATAATTGATCACATATGGTTACTAACTGATCTAAACTAACATTATATTATATACAATATGCATAAGTAATTTATCACACATGGATACTGACCAATCTAAACTAACCCTAAATTATTTACATAATATGTGGATCATTCCATTATTTCAGGTAAACATTAAATAAAATATAATAACTATAATAAGAAGTATTCCACTTGAAAATTTTAACCTCTTGGGTTATATCTTACTTAAGAGTGATAATCCTCATTTATATTGCACTCGATATAAAATTTATTAAATAAAACATTTAGGTCACCATAACTATGGTGATCCTTAGTTATGTTGATATCTTATCTCCCATGCAAGTAACCATATAAACAAAATGTCTATTGATTTTAAACCTTAAATGAGCCCTCTATTTAAATTAATGCATATGAGCTCACAAATTATTGAATTGGGAAGATAAGGAACATGACATTATGATATTTCAAGGCTAGATTGAACTTCTATGTGAAAAGACTAATAATATAAATGGATATGTTTATATGCATTTTTTTTTACAATATTTTTTGAATTGTATGCACATATTTCTCAAAGGCACATGTTGTGTGTGTTAATGGTGGAAAGCCATTTTGGTATTCATAAAACACTAATTTTAATTCAAAAGTATTTTTATGGGACCACCATTCATCAAGATGTGTGTTTTGTACTATTTATAATCCTTTCAATTGGAGATAAGGTTTTCCCACTCCAATACCCTTTCCTAATAATATTAGGAATTTATGTCTATGGACATATTGGTTTTTTCTAAATGAGATACATGCTTGTTGAGTTACTAGTGGTAACAAATTGGTCCAAGTGGATTCTCAAAATACATTTCCATCATACTAAGAAGCCCATTCTAATGGCATGTGTTAATCTTGTTGACTCAAGATTCATGGTGTGAGGTAATTCCAATGCATGATTCATGGTATAAAATACCAAAAAACACTTTCAAAAGGCCAAAAATATTTCCAAGATCACTAATCCATATCCACTAGATGCCACACACTTTTTTTATTGTATGAACCAGTTCAAATAGATCAAGTAGGGCACCATACATACATATTCTAAACCTTATGTGGTATTCATCATTGGATTTATTAGGTTTCTAGATAAATACAAACCAAATAGCTAATTTCCACTCACAACACATAGTACCATCGAGTGTTTACAATGTTATTGCCTTTATTCCTAAAGGGATAAAGCCTCCCATATGATTTAACCATTACTATTTTGACATTATTCATCTCAATCACAAGAAGATGAAGAGTCTTATGGAAGAAAAACCATTTCATCTTCCATATCTATTCTTTAAAATTCATGGATTTGGAAAACTATGTATTCATACATGCCTAGATATATTATCAATCATTAAATATCATATAAGGGCATATATATAGTTGGTGAAAGATAGATAACCATACATATTTCTCAATATTATGCCATTTATATATGAGAAATAGAATTGCTTGAATTACTTCCATTAATTTTCCATAAAATAGATGGATTTATTTATTTAGCTCCTCATATTTAGGAATATAACTTCTAATCTATAGTGAATATTATTCTAGTGTTTAGCACCCTAGCTAACCAAATTAGTAACTAGCATAGGTGTTTTAATAACACAAATTAAAACCTTATTTAAAATAAACTATGATCTAATTAATTAATCTAACATTTTACCCCTTGATTAATCATAGTATTAAGATTAAAAGAGATAATTTTTGAATTCCTTAAACTTTTCACAAAAAAATAACTCGGTGAAGACAACTACACATTGATCTTGAGTGGGGAAAATTAGAACTCAATGTTGTGTTGTTGAACTTGATTGTTTATGAAATAGAATTCAACCTAGATGTGCTTCATGTGATCATGAAACATTGGATTGTGAATAAGATAAAAAATTCCTTTATTGTCGTATTTCAAAATCATTGGTCATTCCTATGGTACTCCCAATCTTGTAAGTATGCAACATAGCCATATCACTCTATAGACAACTCCTACTACATAATATTTTTATTTAGTGAAATATCTAGAAATAGAGTTTTACTTCTTGCTCCCCCATGAGATAAGACTAGATAACAGGGTAAGTGGATGGAATTAGGGGCCCAAAAGGGGGTTTTAATTAAACATATTTTTATTGAAAAATAAGAAACCTCAATTTATACATATTATTTGAGACACCTAAACTCAAAATTTGAAGATGTCATAGAAACATGAATTATATAATTTCAAGTCTAATTTATAAAGTACCATTTTTTTTGAAATTTTCAACTATAAGTAGGCCAAACATAAAATAATTCAAATAGGTGGTACTATTTTTTATAAAATAAAAGTAGATAGCTTTCCATGCAGCCCATCATTTTTTTAGCATTGTTTAAATTTTTTTTAAACCATCTAGTGGAAAGTTAGATAAGATCATATAGTTTACAACCTATATATATGTTTAAATTAATGAATGAATATTTAGTTTTTAATAATTTCACAAGTCAATAGATATTTAAATATGATCAATAATATATAACCAACTATGTGGCCTCCCTAACTGCCTCATAAAATATTTAATTTTTTTTTTTGAATGTGTATAGAATTAGGTCTAGTTTGAAAACATATAATTTTATTTTAGTTTGAATTAATGAATAAACATAAATAAAGATGAACATGTACAATTTCAACATATAGTGCTAAAAAAATACATAATTAAAAATAAATATAGATGACAACCTTAAAATAATAAAAATATAAAATATATATATTTAGAAAGAAGAGAGTATAGTTGATGTTGTAGTAATATTTTCAAGAAAATGTTTGATAAAATTCATAGTGTTTATCACAACCAAAGTTTCATTTTGTTATTTTTATTCAAAAACATGCATTTGGTTGTGTTTTTTCAAGTCCACACCTTAGGATTTGGGATACAAACCATTCTCAAGCCTTTAGGCATGTGTTTTAAATTTAAAGTATAAGAACTGCATACACAAAATTACCACATATGTGGAATACTTTACATGCATTTCAAATGTATGCTAAATTGAGCCATGTGAATCTAATTTTATTAGTCTAAATGTTGTTTTATTGGGGTTTAAATGAATGGTTTAAGGTTTTGAGATTTTATGATTTATGGTTTAGGGTATAGGGCTTAGGGTTTAGGGATTAAGGCACATGGTTTATGTTTTAGTATATATAAGATCCAATCATGAAGATAACTAGGGAAAAATTGATCTTTTAAAACCTATTTTTAACAAAAAAATATGAATTTGAGTTTAATTAGTCCCTATGTCATCACAAATTGAGATAATTAGTCAATTGGGCCAATAAGTGATGCGATGTAAGCCAAATTGATCCCTATGAACCTAATTCTTACTCTCAAGGATGTTAATTTAGGCTAAATTGTCTTATTTAGGGTTTAGGGTTCAAGGTACAAGGACCCAATGTTTAAGATTTAAGGTCCAATCACAAAGTTAATTAATGATAATTTAAGCTATTTTAACTTATTTGTGACTATAGAATGTGATTTTGGGCATAATTAGCCCCAATGTCATCATAAATTGATCTAATTAGTCAATTGGGCCAATTAGTAGTGATTTGTGTTGAATTGAATGATATACAAACATTATTATTACTCTGAAGGGTGTTAAGTGGGGTTAAAAATATTGGTTTAAGGTTTAGGGTTTATGATTTAGGGTTTAGGGTTTAAGTCTTAGAGCTTAAGGCTTAGGTTATATAAGGTTTAGGTTTTACAGTATAAGATCTAATTATAAAGGTAATTAGGGCCAAATTGAGATCCTTTAACCTATTTGTGACTATAAACTTTGATTTTAGGCTGAATTAGCCCCCATATCATCACAAATTGAGCCAATCAGTCAATTGGGGCAATGAGTGATGTGATTTTGGGCCAAATTAAGATCTATGAACCAAATTATTATTCTAAAGGATGTTAATTGAGGCTAAATAAATTAGTTTAGGGTTTAAGATCCAATTGGAAAGCATTCAAGGATAATTTGAGCTGTTTTAACCTATTTATGACCATAAAATTTATTTTTGGGTTTGATTAGTCCCTATGTCATCATACATTAAACAAATTAGTCAATTGGGATAATTAGTGGTGTGATTTGGATTAAATAGAGCCTTAAAAACCTAATTATTAGTCTAAATATTGGTAATTAGGGCTCAAATGATTGGTATAGGGTTTTAAGAGTTTATGATTTAGGGTTTAAGGTTTTTATGGATTAGGGTTTATGGATTAGGGTTTAAGGTTTAAGGTTTAAGATTTAGGGGTTTAAGGTTTAGGGGTTATAATTTAGGGTATAAGTTTTAGGGTTTATGGTTTAGGGATTATTATTTAAGGTTTAAGGTATAATTTTTAGGATTTAGGGTCTAAACAAGAAGGTAATTAAGGATACTTTGAGTTTCTTGATCCTATTTGTGAGCATAAAATATGTTTATGGGTTCTATTCACTCTAATGTCATCACATATTAAGTGAATTAATCAATTGATTTAGTTAGTGGTGAAATTTGGCCTAGATTTATCCCTATGAACCTAATTTTTAATCTAAATGATGGTAATTATAGATCAAATGATTGGTTTAAGGTTTTAAGAGTTTATGATTTATGATTCAAGGTTTTTATGGCTTAAGGTTTAGGGATTAAGCTTTAAGGTTTAGGGTTTAGTGTTTAAGTCTTAGGTCTTAGGGCTTAGGGTTTACAATTTAGGGTATAAGATATAGGGTATAGGGTTTCAGGTTTAGGGTTAAGGGTGTAGGGTTAAGGGTTTAAAATGTAAAGGAAATTAAGGATAATTTGAGTTATTTGAATATATTTATGAGTATATAATGTGTTTTTTGGGTTTGATTAGCTCCCATATCATTGAATATTGAGTGAATTAGTTAATTAGTTTAGTTATAGGTGAGATTTAGGCCAAATTTATCTATGTGAACCTAATTATTAGTCTAAATAATGGTAATTGAGGCTCAAATTATTGGTTTAAGGTTTTAAGAATTTATGATTTATTGTTAAGGGTTTATAGGGATTTAGGTTTAGAGATTAGTGTTTAGGGTTTAGGGTTTAGGGTTTATAGCTTAAGGCTTAGGGTGTAGGGTTTAGGGTCTAATCATGAAGGTAATTAAGGATAATTTAAGCTGATTGAACCTATTTGTGAACATAAAATGTGTTTTTGGGTTCAATTTGACATCATGTTATAATAAATTGAGTGAATTAGTCAATAGGGGTAGTTAGTGGTGCAATTTGGGCCAAATTTATCCCTGTGAACCTAATTCCTAGTTTTAATGATGGCAATTAGGGCTCAAATGATTGGTTTAGGTTTTTAAGAGTTTATGATTTATGGTTTAGGGTTTATAGGGCTTTGGGTTTAGGGATTAAGGTTTAGGTTTGAGGTACAAAGTATAAGGTTTAGGGTTAAGGGATTAAGGCTTAGGTTTTACAATTCAAGGTATAGCATTTAGGGATTAGGGTTAAAGGTATAGGGTTTAGAGTTTAGGATCTAGCATCCAACCATGAAGGAAATGGAGGATAAATTGAGTTGACTGAACCTATTTTTTAGAATAAAATGTTTTTTTGGGTTTGATTATCCCCCATATCATCATAGATTGAGAAAATTAGTCAATTAGGGTAATTAGTGGTGTGATTTGGGCCAAATTAAGCCCTATGAACTTAATTCTTAGTATAAATGATATTAATGGGGCTAAAATGATTGGTTTAGGGTATTAAGATTTTATAATTTATGGTTTAAGGTTTTTAGGGCTCAGGGTTTAGGGATTAGGGTTTATATTTGAGGGTATAAGGACCAAGTTATCAAGGTTTTAGTGTTAAGGGTTTAATTTTATGGGTGTTTGTGCATACATCTAATATCGTGTATGCAATTTTTCTACTACTTAAAAAATAAAACATGCATGATCAACATCATTTTTTATACATCAAGAGTTTTATCCCATGTACGCTTTGCTATTTTTCATTTTTCAAATTGTAGGTCTATTTTTTTACTAATTTGATGTATGTCCCACCCCAAAAAGTAGAAAAATTTGTCTACTCATGGTTGAATAAAGAGTGAAGGACTATTGTTTAATAATTTGATTATTTTACCCACTTGGTAATACACATCAAACATATCTATTTTTTAATAATTGTATTTTTATCCCCACCCTAAAAATTTGACAACTTTATGCAATCATGGGTGAAAACTTTTGTAATAGAAAGAAGAAGTTAAAGTGTAAAATAATGGAGAAATCATAAATGTAGAGAGAAAAGTAAAAGCAATGAATATAAAAACTTCATGAAAATAATTATACTATCCATAATTTATTAAATGTCACAAATAATGATGAAATGAAAAATGATAGTATACCAAATTTTGAAATAAAAATTGTCAATTCTAATAGTATACCGAATTATAATGCAAGTCCATATTTGAATTTTATGGTTTTTAATTTTGGTGATGATGATAGTATGCATGATGATGTAAATTACATGGAAACATAAATTAGTTAAAGTAAAAATCAAGAAAATAATATGGGAACACCATCAAATGAATAAACTAGTAATGAAAAAAATAATATGGAAACACCAAATCAATCAAATTTACCACTAAGAACACTTCCTAGGATTTTTATAATAAGACCCATTTATTTAATTTAAATTGATGATTTTTTTTTGAAACTAATGCCTAAAATAATGTGTGAACACCATATGAGAAGAAAATATGAAAGAATTTGGGACTTGCACTTTAAAAAATTAAATGAAACTCAAAGATGCTAACTATTTGTTATATTGATGTAAGGGCTAAAAATGAGACCTCAAATGAATACCCTAAGACTAAAGACATCTAATATTGTTGAAAATTTTCATAATTCATACCATCAAGTAGGTGTGAATAAAAACACCAAAGATGGTAATGTTTCTCGATGCATTATTACAGTTTATTTGGTAAGTTTTCAAACAAAGAATAAATGATTGATTATACAAATAAGCTAAGCATTACACATTAAAAAAACATTGATGGAATCAATTTAGAGATGTAAAAGACTTGATGTTGCTAATAAAAATGACTTGTGGGAATTATCTAGTAGACTCCCATGAAAATATAAGGTTATAGTTGATGCCCTAAAATATTTACTTACATAATTTTTGAAAGATAACACAAGGGTATCACCTAATATTAGAGATGTAGTCAAAAGAATAATTGTTTATCATAACTATGAACCACACCCTAAATATATTTTGGATATGACAAAAATAAAATTTTAATCTATTTTTTTTTAAAAATATCCATAGATTTGTATTAGTCAAAGATATTTTGAAATGGCCAAACCATTATATGTGAAAATCAATCACACATGCACTACTTGTTGTTGTAGGAAACATTTGAGTTTTCTATTCATTATGATACTTTTGTCATGTTCATTTTAATTTACATATTCAAAAATTGTTTTAGGAATGTGGAGTGAATCCCCACTAAAATTAGTAAGGAAATTTATTCTAACCATTTTTTGTGAAAGACCAGATGGACAATTTTTTATAACAGGGCATGTTTGGATGGAAATTTCAATATTTGTGGTGGATTACCAAAATTGAAAAATTATACCCATGAGGAGACTACACATGAAATTGGAAAAAAGAACTTTAATTTTAGTAAATATAAATCTTTGACATATCAATTAAAATATGGAAAGGAATCTTAAAGGTATAAGTTGTTATAGAGCAAATACTCGTTTCACAACATTGTGATCTTTTTGTCATGTTCATTTTAATTTACATATTAACAACATTTTTTAGGAGTGTGGAGTGAAGCCCCACTAAAATTAGTAAGGAAATTTATTCCAACCATTTTTTGTGAAAGACCAGATGGACAATTTTTTTATAACAGGGCATGTTTGGATGGAAATTGCAACATTTGTGGTGGATTACCAAAATTTAAAAATTATACCCATGAGGAGACTACACATGAAATTGGATAAAAAAATGTTTGGTTTTAGCAAATATAAATCTGTGACATATCAATTAAAATATGGAAAGGAATCTAAAAGGTATGAGCTTGTTATAGAGCAAATACTTGTTTCCAAATTTATGGACAAATTCAAGGAGGAAATTATATATGAGTGTCCAAGTCACACACATAGCTTGATAAATAGATGAATAATTAAATTTAAGTAAGTACATAATCTTTCTTGGTACTATTGTTTCTATAGTTGACTTTGCAAAGAATTACACATTACAACCACAAAGAGAGTTCAATCACAATACTATAATTTAGTACAAGTTTCCCTTTTTGTGTATATAGTATTCATGCATTCCCATGATAATATAGATCATGATAAAAAAATATTAAGGGAGTACCACTTATATTTTAGTTATGATCAAACACATTTTTTAGAGTACGTGTAAGGTTGCTTTTAGATGTTTTATGGCAAGTTGAGTGAAAGGAACATTAATTTAGATAAACATTGTATTTTTTTAGATAACTACATGTCATAATTTAATAATGCACACATGTTTTATTAGATGATTAGGATAAATGTGACCACTATTCTACAACATATTTATATTTTCACTAAATTAGGCCATGGGAAAGGGGTTCATAATGATGTAAGAGCATGTGTCAATAGAGTTCTTGAAAGAGAGGAGTTGAAATTTGAAGAGGTTGTTGATTTGACATATGTAAAAAACATATTTGAATGCTATAATAAAGATATAGGCCTTGGTGATAAACAAAATTCCACTATTCATAGATATTTATGGCTGATAAAAGATGAACATTAGGCAATCTATGAATATTTTATGATAGTAACAAGATCTAGTGAGTTACAATCATTTTGTAGCTCAAATGTTGGTTCTTGGATGGTTAATATAAGACACATGACATGATTTTATTCTACATGCATTGAATTTTTTTAGAATGAGTATGAGTCAAAAGAATGGGTAGATGAATGGATTTTTAGGCCTCTAGTTCCAATTAACACATATCAGGTTCCACTAGCATTACAACTTATAAAGATGACATCATCACATGACTTTGACCATGTATCTAATCTAGTGAAACCATGTACCATATTATTAACATGTGTTTCATCTATAAATTTGGTAAATATATCAACATATCATGTTATTCAATCATGTTTTATTTTGTGATGTAGGGCATGTTTATTCAATTATTGTAGATGAGGACAATGAAGGTATATACTGCTACTTGTGTTGGTGTGTACAGGAAAAATAGAAATTTACTTTTATGGTCATAGATGGGGAAAACATTCACTATCCCATTGGGTCTATGGTAGTTATTTTAACTTGGATTTGATGTTATCCTATCTAAAATTCAAATGTATGTTGTTTGAAGAATATGAAGTACATAGGAAGATACTCCACTATTCAAATTTGGTTCTTGAAATATATGTTTAATTACGCATATATCAAGGTAGACCATTACAAAGGGATTTATGAAAGGTTCATGAATCTAATAATGAAGCAATTATTTCTACTATAGATAATAGAGATGATCCTAGTGGTTCCTTAGATTGAACTCCCAAGGTATGTTGAATTCTCAAATACAAATGTGTTTAATTTGAAAAAAATTATTTATTTCTTAGGTATTACATATAAATTTAAATTTAATTACATATTAACATATTTTTTTTAGGTTATTGGTGTCAAATTATCTTCCACCTTCACGTAGTTAGAATTTTTAGTAGAGAATTACATATTATCAAAGATAAGATAAGATTTTGGTTCATTTAAGTGATTACTTATTTTACCTTACCTAGGGAAATATAATCTTAAAGCTAGAATGGGTGCTCTGTCTCATAATTAGGCATACTTAGATGTAAATAATGGGGTTCTATAGGTTAATCACCACCCTTGATGTGATGGTGATGCCGGTTTTTAATCATGAGGCCCCAAAGATAGAGATATGCAATTGTAGCTTACATCATGTCAATGTTGCTTAATGTCAAAATTATTGTAAAATGGGGTATTTGCATGGATTTCAAATTCATGGTAGTGGGAATGCATGTAAATTTCATATATCAAGGTGTTATAAGTGACATATTTCTAAGTAGAGGTCCTATAAATGAAAATGTCTAATGGAGGCAAAGACTCTCTCTTAACTACATAAACGTTGCATTTTAGGAGTAATCACTGAATCCTCTACCATGAGTTTTTATATGATTTTTTTTCTAAAGTATTTTGGGTGAGATTATATAACTTTGACACACATGTGACCATTCTTTCGATCTGTGGATCTGAATTATAATTTCCATTTTATGCCTATCCAAAGTTTGCCTAAAAATAATAATTTTACCTTATAGGGAAATGTCATCTTGAGACCATAATAGGTGTTCTATCTCCTAATTGATCATATTTAGATTCTAATAATGTATTAATATAGGTTAATCACCATCCTTGATGTGGTGTCAATGCAATTTTTTAGCCATGAGGCCCTAGAGATAAAGATCTCTAATTATGTCTTGTATCTGACATCTAAGGAAATGTCATTTTGAAGCCATAATGGGTGCCTCATCGATTAGTTAGGCATCATCAGATGAAAATAATGGGATATTAGAGGTCAAATATCCACCCTCAATGTGGTGGATATTCTAGTTTTTAGTCACGAGACCCCAAATATAGAGATCTCCAACTATGGCTTGAATCTTGACAACATTTCTTGTCAGTATTGCTTGAGGCTGAAATTATTGAAAAGAAGGGTATTTTCATTGAATCCAATGTTATTGTGGTGGTAAAACATTTAAATTTCACATATCAAGTTGTTTTAAGTGATGTCTTTTTAAGGAGATGTCTTGCAAGTAAAAATGTAAATTGGAGGCAAAGACCGTATCTCTTAACTACATAAAAGTTACAATTTAGGATTGACCATTGAATCCTCTACCATGAGGACATATATGATTTTAATTCTAAGGGTTCAAGGTGTAATTATATAATTTTAACATCCACATGACCATTTTTTTGGTTTGTGGATACAAGTAATGTTTTTTGTTTTATGCCTATAAAATTTTGCCTTATAGGGAAATATCATCTTGAGCTTAGAATGGGTGCTTTGTCTTCTAATTAATCATACTTAGATGCCAATAATATGGTAATAAAGGTTAATATCCACCCCCAACATGGTGTTTATGCCATTTTTTAATCATAAGGTCCTAGAAATAGATATCTCTAACTATGGCTTACATCTTGACAACATTTCTTATCAATGTAACTTGAGGACAAAATTATTGTAAAAAGGGTATCTAAATGGATTATAATGTTGTGGTGTTGGGATAAAATGTAAATTATACATCCAATTTTTTCTGAAGTGATGTATTTTTAAGCAAATGTCTTAGAATCAAATATGTCTATTGGAGACAAAGACCCTATCTCTTAACTACATAAAAGTTGCTTTTTATGACTGATCACTGGATCTATTTCCATGAGTTCATAAAAGATTTAAGATTATATGGATTTGGGGAGAAATTATAGGACTTAAATATTCACATGACCATTCTTTCGGTTTGTGGATATGACTTAAGGTTTCCATTTTATGCCTGTCTAAATTTGCCTAAAAAATAATAATTTTGCCTTATTGGGAATTATCATCTAGAGGCCAAAATGGGTTATCTGTCTCCTAATAAAGTGTACTTAGATGAAAATAACTTATTCCTAAAGGTTAATAGTGTATACATATAATTCCTAACACCATTTGTGTTTAAATCATCAATCTTAATTGAATTACACTCAAATGCACATTTTAGGTCAAAATCATTAAAACACCCTAAATGGTTCAAAATTGTCATTTAAAAGTGTAGATTTAGGTAAAATTATACCTAAATGGGGAAATTAATTTTATGATATACCTAAATTTTATCAATTCATTTTGATTCAAAATGACAATTTTGCCTTTTTGTGCTCTAGATCACTCTTTTCTTCTAATTCATTAGTACATGTCGCATACCTTTTTAATTTTTTGTTAGCAACATCCTAAATTGTAATATGGTTATAATTTATCTAAAATCACCTTCCAATTCTTCTTGAGTCAAATTATGACCTAGTAATATGACTTTTTGATAATTTTGATTAATTGAGGGTCAATTTCTAAATAATTACACAAGTGTTGATTAACCTTGTTTAAGGTTAATTAATCCAAATAAATATCTTAAGTGGATTTTCCATGTAAGTTTTTGAATATTTATTTTTTTAAATTGATTTATATTCACTGCATCACCTAATGACATTATTTATTGGAAAGGTATCCCTGGGCCATAAATGCATAAAATATATGAATCATGGTTTCCCATGCCTCATTAATGCATCCCATGCCTCATTAATGCCCCTTATTCACAAATAATTATGAAGGAATTTATTGATTTTAGCCTCCAAAATTGAAAGGATTCTTGGCCCCACATCTTGATCTCAAGATGGATGGTCATAATTCATTCTGATCAATCTCAAAAATATATAAATAGAGAAGACATGAAGATCAATTTTAATCTTTATTTATGTAATGTTATAATGCTAAATTATCTCCATAATCCTTTATGATGATCATTGTGTTTCATTAGAAAGCTTCATTTGATAGGCTAGATTAGAGATTTCATCTACTTTGAGCCTAGGTTATGCAAAGAGTTCTTGAGTCATTGGAGGAGTTTTTCCATGATTATTGACAAATATAATATCTCTTGATCAAGGGGAGAACATGTTTATGAGCCACTTTTGAGAATTGGAGTCACTTGGGAAGGTAATGGTTTACTTTCTTTCATTTGTATCTTATTATTCCTAGCAAACCTACATGAATAGATCATTATATAAATATCCATTTAGATTATTTAGATCTCTATTCATTTTTATTTGGTTTTCTTAGAATAATTCTTGAGTAATAATTTTATGTAATACACTATATAAATATCCACCCTTGACATGGTGGTGATGTTAATTTTCAGCTACAAGGCCTCAGATATTGAGATCTCTAACTTTGACTTACATCTTGAATCTAGGGATATAACATCTTGAGGCTAGAATAGGTACTATGTATCTTAACCAAATGTAATCATATGCCAATAATAAGATCCTATATGTTAATATACACCCCTGATGTGGTAGAGATACTAGGATTTAGCCATGAGTCCCCAAACATAGAGATGTCCAACTATGGCTTATATATTACATCTAGGGAAATATTGTTTTGAGGCCATAATGGGTGTTGTATATCCTAAAAAAGTATACTCACATGTCGTAATGTGGTCTTAGAAGTTAATTTCCACATGGAAGTGTGATAATCAAACTTTAAGAACTCAAATAAAGGAAAATAATCTCTTAAGATAGATTTTTATCAAGAACTATTGTAACTCAATTTATACTATAATCAATGAAAACCTAGTTTATTGAGGTTATTATTTCAATATCAATATTTTATTAATTGTAGTTAAAATTTTATGTTATCTTTAATTTATATTTTTTCATAGTTATTGTGTTCTTGAAGTTTCATATCTAGAAAGGCAATACATAGGGTTTGACAATCAATAAAAAAAATGGTCTTTTATCACATTTGAAGATTGATTAAGAGATAATAGTAAGTGATAGGGATATATGAGGGTGTGAATATTGTACCCCAATATAATTTATTCAATATAGTCTAACAATATATTTTTTCATGGTATTCATACTTGCTATTTTAGTAGTCTTAAAACCCTTAAACTAGGGTTTATAACACAAAAACCTCCATAAATAAGAAACTAACCCTTCAAGTAAGATGACAATTTATATAAAGGTGTGATAATATTATTAGAATGTGTTTAAATTTTTTCATTACTTTAAGGTTCCCATAACTTAGGGTAATTCAAAACTTTTGATTATAGGCCTATAGGTTAGGCCTAAAACCCTCTATTTTCAATTCTCTTTAAAAAACTAAAACCTAAGGAAGTGAGAAACCTGTTACTTGAGTCAAATGAAACTTTGAGTGATATTATAATCCATTATATCTAATAATTAATTTTGGTAAAGGTGTTAAGATTTTCTGTAAGACTTTAGTTGAGTAGGCCACTAGCTTAGAAAGAATAAAACTCTAGGTGCATCCACTAGAACTATCATAACTTGAAATCTAACCATAAAAATATTTCAAAACTTTGTAAAAGGCTAAAATATAATGTCCTTGAGTTTTTAGAAGAGGTTTAAATTGTTTTTGAATACCTTTAATAGTAATGATCTCAATCAAAAAAATTATCTTGCCTGATGTAAATAAACTTACAAAGGCCTTCTTTAAAACTTTGCCTTATACCAATCCCAAGAAACACACAAAGAAATTATTATATAACTCTATTCTATACTAATTCCTTTATTGGTATAGGTATTAATTACTAATATAGGTATTATTCATTAGAATAGGTCTATAATTTCCTTCAAGGAATTAATTTAATAATTTGAAGAAGTTCTAATGTTCATAACAATGTTATAAGACTCAATTCTTCATGACTTATACTGATAGGTTCATCTAAGATTCTTTCAAGCAATGTCAAAACTACTTTATCAATCCTTATGCCTCTAAGACTATCTTGTTTTATATTAAATTTTAAATATTATTAAATGAATCCTTTTTACTATCTCATACCTCTAATAATTTCATAATCGTCTTCCCATTCTATTAAGAATATTTTGACTTGGAATTTAATTTTTAGCCTTAGTAAAGAGAATACAAAGTTTTCTTGACTTTATCATACATCTTATCACACCTTCTTATGATTATTAAACATATATAATTATTAAGATTTTATCATAATTCTTGAGTCACCCTCAATGTTATCAAGATTTACTCTTCACAAATACTTAAAACAAGGTTTACACTAGAAGATATAGGTTTTTAAATTGTATAAATATGATATCTTCCTCCCTAAGATTTCACAAGTCTTGAAACCAAATCAAATTCTTCAAATACAACTTAATTCAACATTATACACAATTTATCACATAAGGTTTTATCAATATCTATCTCAATTCTTAAATTCATATATAAAATTAGGATTTATAGACCTTATTTTATAGGTTTGCAGGTGTTACAACTAGCACATCTCCCTCATTAGACAATTCTACAAACATATCACACAAAAATTTACAAGGATACAATGAAGTTCACTAAATTTTAAATGTATTAGGAATCTTAAAAACATTATCATGGATTCATTTACTATCTTATAACATAAATAATATGGAATAATATACTTACATGTTCCTTCCCTCTATTTGATTTGAGTATACATCAAATGCCTTAAAGGGATAGTAGGCCAAATTGGACCTAGTTGGTATTTTATTCAATTATGAAATACAAAATCTTAATAATTTATGATTATTAATCCTATAATAATCATATTTCATATAACCACACTCAACTTAATAGGTTACAACTCTTGTTTGACTTCCAAACTCTTATAGACCACTCTTATAGGATTTTTGGTCCAAAACCACTAGTTTTCTAGACTGTATTTTAGCTCTAACTTCCTCTATAAAACTCAAAACCTATTTCATAACTTGAATAACATCTAGATAGACATGTTCACCAATTTTTAGGTCTTTGTATCAGTGGATTTCTTGCAACATGAATTTTAGTGACTGATATTCTAACCCAAGGTTTATTAGACTATTAGTAGGTTGAGAGGATATAAATTTCAATTTAAAGCTTTAAACAAGATTTCAAGGAAAACTAAATCCTATTTTTTGTCTTCCCTAACCCTAATCACCTTCTAGAATCATCATTCCATCATTTTACACTATGAAATCATATATAACATGACTATTTCCCTTCAATTTTGAGACTTATTATGGAATTTTGAATCTATAAAATAATCTATGAACTTTTTTACAAATTTATATGATGATTGAAAACCATAAAAAAACTTCAAACTCACCAAATACTCCTTTAAGATGACTACGTAACCATGTTTTCACCTTCTTAAGCATGAATTCCTTATGAATCATCATAAAATGCATTCAATAAAGATTGAAATTATCAACATCACTCACTTACATGATGGAAGAGATTAAATCATACATTTAAGACTTGAAGGAAGGATTCCTAATTGATTTTCTTAAAAATGCACACATAATCCTTCACACCTACACTACATACTCATACCTCTTTTTTTCTTCAAAGCCTTCCTTCATGGGATTTTATCCTTATTTCCACTCTCCTACCTTCATGGCCTATAACTTATCACCTTAAAATAATATTCTAAATTTGGTTTCTTTATATTCATGCACATTGAGATAATAACTTAAATACTCATGCCTTATCTAGTCGTCCTCCTATGTTGTACTTGCCTTGATTAGTATTAAGGTAGTTTTTTTACTAAACTAGAGGTTGAAACACATTTAAAATAGGTAAATATAATTTTAATACCATAATTAAGGATTTAATAATCTGAATAATAAGTAAAACTACTATTCTAAGATGACAAACCTACTTGTCAAGGTCTTGAAAGGACTAGAAATAGTTTATGTTTTTGTATTTTCATAAAGGAACCAGTCTAGGAGAACTTGTAAACATGGTTATTTGAGTAAATAGTCACCTTAATAAAATAATAAACCCCTTCCAATTCATAATTATCTTATATTATATAAAAAAAACTCCATTATATAAGTTAACAAACCTTATAACATGGTTTGAAGGACCGTGTAAAGGGAAAAATATTATTTTCTAGTTGAAGACTAATAAAAGAGGATTATTAAAGATATAGGTAGAGTCAGATAATATTATAAAATGTGAAAGAACCCTGATAAAACTATAAACATTTGAGTTGAGACCAATATCAATTGAAGAGTGTTATAAGATATAGGTCTAGTTGAAAATACCTAACAATATTATTTGTGTTTTGTGGACAAAGGTTAGATTGTGGATATGATATAACCTTGATAAAATCAAGGATATTCATAAAATAATAAAGAGACTTCATTTGAACAAGGAGGATACAAATCTTCAAGATACCTAGTAAGTAGATCTAAGAGAGGTCTAATTGCATCATGATCACTTACCACACATTTTGTAATAATTTCATAACATAATTATACATAAATTTCCCAAATTTCAAAAAATTAAATAACTACAAGGTAGATTTTAATTCTCAACAAAAGTTTAATGCACACAATAATTATGAACATGTAATATAATATGTAATAAATTACAACAAAATCCAAAATGTGAAATAAACAAAAATATTTAAAAAGTGAAATGTTGAACAATATATGTATATATAACATCCATAAAAGCCATATAAAGGTGTACAAAATGTGAACATACTAAAATATCAAGGGTCAATGCCATATAGGCATATAATTCCAAATAACTATACATCAAGTCATATAGGCATATAAAAAATGTCATAAGACATTATCCTAATCATCAAAATGCATCTCTCTCTCTCTTTTCCTTTCTTGTAGAAGCCTCTCCCTTGGATACCTTGCTCATAACTAAAGGTGTCATATTTTTTTGACAATGAGTCCTCTTCTGATCAAAAATTGTATGTATATCCAACTATTCATATGAAAATATTGTTAAAAACTTTACACATGTACTGGAATAAGATACTTAAAAAATTAACAATTTAATATTATAAAATGATAAAAAAGTTATACATAGGTGTACTTACCACAAGCTAGTGATCATGATTAATTTGGGATTGGTGCTCAATAGGGTCAATTATAGGTTCAAATTGGAAAACATGAGTGTGAAATGGATCACCAATATGAGTTAATGATAACAAAAGGGCTGGGTCCTTGCAATGGTGTATACAAATAAAAATTCAAAATTAACTCATAAATATTTGAGTTGATTTTATTGAATAAATAATTAAAATATAGTTGAAAATTATACAAACTAATTTGTCTATTGTAACACATCACACCTAATAATCATTTCAATAAGACCAAAATACATTGTCAGAGGAGTCTATGTAGATAAGTATTTCATGCATCAACTATTTACACAAGTACACAAGACAACTACAAATCACACATGTATATTTAAACTTAAATGTTATAATAAATTTATGTACCTTAGTGAGTTATTGTAAAAATGAAATCATAGTAGCAACACCCACATTTTCTCCATCCTTAATAGATGGTAGAGTGTCTAGTGTGTTCATCAACTGAACAAACAAAATATCATTGTTAGTCACTTTAGCGTGCACACACACACATAATGAATCATAGTATTAATTAATCCTTAAAAATCACCTTCGCATAGGTATATATATGTTTAATATTAGCAACACACATGCTCGTGTGTTGTCCAAAATCTTACTATAATATACAAAATTTAGATACATTATTGAGATTTATACATGAAAAATAATTATTACCTTTTAAATTGGATAAATATGTGAAATTTAACAAGTCTGATTATTTTTTTGTAATATGTAATATATTAATTATACCTTGGAAGCTGTATCAAAAGTGTCTAAATAAAATGTAGATGGCTAAAACATAGTTAGATCAATATCATTTAGGCCCACATAAATACCACTATGAATGTGTTGCATGATATCTTCCTCCTCCTTAGGTCTAGTGTATATAGCACCACATGATCTACAATAATGAAATCCTTAGGTAGTAGTGATAGATGAAGTCTCACCACCCTCATCATTAGGAGTATGATAAACCTAGCTCATATGTTTAATGAGGGTGTCAATAAACACCTTAAGCTCATGAAAAGTATCAATGTCTATAGTCTCCTTAACTACAGAGGGTAGGATCTCAAGAGGATGTGGTTTTATCAATACGTACTCTTGTAGGCTGATTAGGTGCATGACATGTACCTATCCTATCCTATAAATAGCCTTTTCCTCTACCCTATAACTTCAAGAAATCAAAATAGGTTGGAATTTGATTCAACACAAACTCACAATATAGTTTTCTCAAAAAATGCATCAGGACCTCATTATTATTGTAAGTGGATGATAAAAAACCATCCACCATCAATCCCAAAAAAAATTATTTGATTAAATCATGAGTGCACCAATGGATAAGAATCCATTTGGCCATCACATCTATTGGTGTACCAATTTTCCCATCATTGAATAGGGCACAAATTTGGGATTTAGTTATGTGTTTATTTTTCAAAGTGATTGTAGATAATTTATTGGAATAATATGCCCTATATCTATTTATATACCCAATAAACCTATAAATTTGACCCATTAACAAGTAAATTTCACCTACTAATGTTTATAATGTGTTTTCTAGATAAATTTAGTGGGTGTTATTTACACAAGTATCCTTCAATGTCCTAATCAAATTATCAAGTTTGATCTTACTTTCAATGATATGGGTTGCTAAATCCTCTTGAATACCTTGAGGGGCTTGAGAAGATAAAAGAGGGATAAGGGGGTTTTGGGAGTGAGGAATGATAGGATGGTTTTGTGAGTTAGGAGGGATAAGAGGGCTTTGTGGATTAGGAGGGATAGAAGGGTTTGGTTGTTGTTAATTTCCACTTGGAACATTAGCCTTTGCATATTATGGAAAATAAAAAATAAATAATTTCAAGAAAAATGCAACAAAATTAACTAATTTTATT
This sequence comes from Torreya grandis, assembly GCA_037957365.1. Taxonomy (NCBI): domain Eukaryota; kingdom Viridiplantae; phylum Streptophyta; class Pinopsida; order Cupressales; family Taxaceae; genus Torreya; species Torreya grandis. The sequence goes on along the minus strand of JARHVA010000254.1, from coordinate 1,668,899 downwards.
TCTAAATGCACTAAAATGTGTTTGCAATCCTCTCTTTCAGCATGCCGTTGTCAAATTTAGTTTTTTGGAGAATTTATTTCTTGCCCTATTATCACTATTAACTATTCATGTCCTATTAATATTTCATAATCCTAGTTTACATTAATGCCAAATAAATTCCATTAATGTTTTGTCTTTGATGATATAGTAATGGAACCATATATATGGTTTTAATGTGTTAAAACTATGTACATGGTTTTAATACATTAAATTGCATACACATTTTAGGCTCATGATCACTGAGCTTATGTCATAAAATCACATAGACACATTTAAAAACCACATACATAAAACCATTTTTAACACCCCAAACATGATTTTTTTTGCTTTTTGTCCCCCCATCTCTATGCACTTACCCCATAGAAAGAAAACAAATGTAGATGTGGATTTGTTGTCATCAATAAAGCTTTCATGATATGCATTTATTTATCTTATCAAGAATAAAATATCATTCTTATTGTATTCTAGGGCATGATCTAAATTACTTCAAATATACCTCAATATTCACTTTGTTATTTTTTAGTGACTTAACTTTTGTTCTTGCATGAATCTTAAAAGATAATTGACAACAAAGTTGATATTTGGTCTAGTGTAACTTAAGTAAATGAGAATCCCAATCAATTGATGATAGAGAGTGGAATTTACTGGTAAAAATGGATTTAAATGAGACAACTAAAGTCTTGTATCAATAGGCTTACAATCCATCACTCATAATTTCTCAAGCATTATTTGGGCATATTTATTTTGAGACATAAATATATGATGTCCTTTTTTCCATACCTCCAAACCAAGAAAATAGTACAATAGATCAAGACCTATAATGTCAAACAATTTCTTAAGATCATTTTTTGTTGCATCAATCATCTTCATTGATATTCTAGTGATGACTAGATTGTTGACATATACAATTATAATCACAACCTCCCCCTTACTCTTTGAGGTAGACTATTGAATCATATGGACTCAATTAGAATCCATATGACTCAATTATAATCCATAATAAATTAGATGCTCATCAATATTGATATACCAGGCTTAGGGAGCCTACTTGAGACTATATAGAGACTTGATAAGTCTACACACATTTTGTTATTCACCAAGAGTGACAAAACCCTCTATTTGGGTCATGTAGATTTCCTCTTTTAGATCTCCTTTTAGGAAGGCACATTTTATGTCCATTTGATGGACTTTCCATCCAAACTGAATAGCCATAGAAAATTCCATTTTTATAGTCTTTATCTTTTTTTATGGGAACAAAGGTTTCTTCATAGTCAATTACTTCTTTTTGTGAATATCCATTTAATAAAATTCTTGCCTTGTACTTATAAATGTTGCCATTAGCTTTTTACTTGGTCTTAAAGACCCACTTGTAATTGATACACTTATTCCCTATTGGAAGATCAAAAATTTGCCATGTATTGTTCTTCATTAGTGACTAATACTCTAATTCCATGGACTCAATCTAGGGTTTTTACTCTTGGGCTTCATGAACTGATGTGGGCTCAAATGATTATGAAATTGTGCTCATAAAGGCAAAATTAACCTCTTCACGAGCCATGTTACAAGTCCTTGGTTCTTGAAGAGAAAGTTTTTTGGGATTCTATCTAATTTAGCATCTTAAATTGTACTTGTATACCACTTGGGAATAGTTGAATAGTATTAGTGAGTGGTGGAGCTAGAGGATATCACTAACCATCATCATTATCCTCATCCTCACTACCATTATCAAAAATAAAAATGTTTATAGGATTAAAACTTGTATTAGGTGCATGTGTGGAGAGTGTATTGGATTCATTCTTCTCATGAATTACAACATCTCTACTAATATATAACTTCATAGTATTAGGATCCATGATTCACAGGCCTTTGACTCTTCATTGTACCTAATAAATGTACATTCTAAATATTTTTCATCCAAGTTTTTCCTCTTCTTATTTTAATTGTGAATATGTGTTTTGTAACCAAAAATATAAATATGAGAGATAGAAGGTTTATTTCTTGACCTTGCTTTTGTTATCGTGAGACTATGAATATCTTGATGGGTACATGGTTTAATGAGTAATTTATCGAGTGGGAATCTTTCAACATGCATCACATCAATTTAATAATGGTATGATTACATCACTCAATAATAATATTTTTTTGTAGTGTATAAGGATAAGTTAGTTGATGGTGAATGCCATGTTCATTCAAAAATATATAAAATTTATTACTGGTGTATTCTTCCCATGATTTAAATGAATGATATGTATATGATGACTAGTTTGTTGATCAACTAGAACTTTAAACTCGTTGATTAATTTTAAGGATCGATCCTTTGTCTTCAAGGAGTATAGCCACATTTTAAATGAGTAATCATCAACAAAGAGTTGAAAATATTTATATCCACTGATACTAGGGATGAAATTTCCACACATATTAGTGTGAATTAGATCCAATAGACCATTTTCCTAATATGTATTTGTGACAAATGGATATTTATGTTGTTTTCCAACTATAAAAAGAGATCACAAATTTGTGGTTTTCTTAAGTGAGGGAAGGCCTCTCACTATGTTACATTTGCTTAATGTAATTAGGTACCCAAAGCTTAACTATCCATATCTCTTGTGCCATATATTTACTAAGTCTATATCTTTGAATACTATAACTTGATTGTCTTTGTGGATGATATCAAGCTAAAACATTTTGGCTACACTAGAAGTTCTTTTATTATTTTTTTATCTTAAAGACTTGTCCTGAATGTGAAACAACTTTTTTGTCATTTCTACGATTTTATTCAACTATAAGCTTGTGACTGAGTTATTAATTTATAGACAATATATTTTTTATTAATCATAGAAAATATATAATTTTAGTAGTTGTATATCCATGGTTACCAAGTGGTAAGGAAATTCCACCTATACTTTAGACACTATATGATGTGTCATCTCAAAGAGATACATTACCATAATATGATGAATGGTTCAAATTTGTGAACAATTGTTTTTTTCTAGTCATGTGTCTTATGGCACCAAAAGCCATGTACTAGATTGAATTTGGAGGAGATATCTCCTTAGTTGTCTATGTAGCATAGACAAAATATTCATTTGAGAAATCATTATCTTCTACAATGTTCCCATGTTGATGTTGTGAGGAAGGCTTTTATTCCAAGGACATGTGGACTGCGGTTTTTGTTACTTTGATTCTTATGAAGATTATTATTGTGTGGAATTTTTATTATTGGATGGGATTTGTGTAAATTCATTGTACCAACAATCCTTCATTCATGATCTATCTTTACACATATTAGATAGACCTTAGATGAGGTTTGTTACCTTGTTGGTGTTGCTTATTATTTTTCCTAGGGGATTATTTTTAAGGCTTCATGGGCCTTTCCCCTTTTTTCATGATGTAATTTCATGTTCTTCTTCATTTACTTATATTGTATGCATGGATTATTTTTGTTGAGAGAGTTCAAAACACTCTTCAACCAAGATCTCTCCAAATACCATGGGTTACCACAACCATGAGTGTTTTAGCATCCATAAGGAATAAACTAATGTAATAAAACAAATTATTATTCATAAAAATGAGATATGACAAATCATGTGAAATACAATAGAGAACCCTTGATTAAGTAGGTAATGAGAAATAAGATTAAAGCCTAACTAACCAATGTGGGATAACTCTTCACATAGGATAAAACTAGAAAAAGGACAAAAATCCTATCTAGAACCTATCAAGCATGAGAAATATACTCTAACACCCACATTAAGTGAATATAGAGGATAATAATAGAGGATGTAGTGTGAAGCAACATGTCCTTATGGACACCAATCCATCTTACTGGAATACATGGATGTTGAGTTATTGTAACCACCAATTGAAAGTAAGAATGGTACTGAATACAAGGATCACTGAACATGAAAAATATACCCCAAAATATTGGGTATAATGATGAACTAAAGGAGGCATTACTTGAGCACCCTCTAACAAGATGGTGAGAAGTGAGCATAAATATTGGTAGGTCTACCACACTAGTATCACTGGTGGGGATACCACACTAGAATCAATATAATAATCACAAAGAAGGATATGGAATCAAGTAAAAATCCTCATATGGATTTTATAAAATAAAGTACCTAAATAAGATACCCATGTATAAAGGAGGAATCCATAAAAAACTCAAAAAAGTCTAGCATATACATATAACTCTCATAAAGTGGAGAAAAGAGATAAAACCTATAAGAAAAACACCCCCCAAGAGAAAAGAAGAATAGAGAGATATAAATCCCCCCCAAAGATGATGTTGAAGTATTCTACACTCTAGGTAATAAAAATTCACAAAGTAACTAACATTAGGATTCACCAGAATAGCTTCAATCAAGAAGATAATTAGTGGTGATGAAAGTACAAAAGAGTATTACATGTGTAAGGAATACTCAACACCTAAGAAGTATAATTTACACCATACCACACCCCATACTACTAAATGGGTGGAATGGAGGGAAAAAGTCTACATGAGTGGTTTGAATCCACTACTCTAACACCAAATAATTTGACATTGTATACACTAGAATAGCTCCATGTCATGCTAAAAGAGATTGTCAAACTATAAAAATAGACAAGATGACACTAAGATTCACTAGAATATCTACATTTAAATCTATGGGAGACTTCCAACTATCAAAAAGTGGTGTTGAAAATATAGATAAAAGGTCTCTCAAATAATATGGCTCATGGTGGTGATGGAATAGACAAGTGACTGAAGAAGTGAAAAGGTGCCCAAAATAGATTACATAAATGCATAAAGGAAGACAAGGCTAAATTAGCAAACCTCTCAAGAAACTTTATAAATTAGTGTAAGTAAAATATATCCCATACACAAAAAACAGTAGATGGAAACAAGGAAGACACTGGGCTTTACCAAAATACCTCTAAATGAAGAGAATATCAAAATGTTAAATAAGCCATCAATAATCATGAGAGATGCTCAAAAAATAAGGGAGAAAAAAAGGTGTCTCCATAAAAGAAGGTAAGTCAAGAATAAAGTATCCTTGAGGAGACATGATACAAAAAACCAATGTGTCAAAGTACCAATTCATGTCGTGGGTTGATGGAAGAGTGTGGAAAAGGTAAAAAAAAAGCTAGCATGTATGAAAACACATACCAAAAAAATATTAACAACCAAAAACATCAACCATTAAACACATGCAAAAGGACATCAAGCTCAGCCAAAAATACATCTAAAATAGTGCATGCATGAATTATAATGTATAAATTATTAGAAACCATAATAATTTTATAACTTTAATGTGAGTATAATAAAAATAAGACCAATGGAATGAGAGTGAAAAAATAAATCACTTTCACAAAAAGCGGCTCTCAAATCTGAGTTACCAAGAAAAAGTTATGGTATAATCAATTTCCCATAATTAATGGCCTATTTTAATTAAATTTGAACAATTTTTTTAAATGAACAACCAAATAAGGGGTAAGGGATCCTTCCATCCACTCATTAGAACCAACATAATGTGTAGAACATAATGGTTTATATTGTGAGGGGGAACTGGCCTCCTACCAGCCCAAACCTCACCCATCATCTTTGACTAGTGAGAGAACAAGGTAAAATAACCAATGAAATAAAATAAACTCTTTAACAATATATTATTTTTAAATAAAAATAATAAAAAATTAATCTATGGACAATAAATGGTCCCCACTCATAAATAAAAGACCCTAGTCATAATTATCTCCACCATTAACCATAAAGGTACTGTCTACATACATAAATCATTCATCCCACTAAATAAAAAGCCTCTCCCCTTTAAAATATGTATAAATATTACCCACCTCACACTAAGTAATGAGATCACTTAGCATGAAGGCCCCATCCATAAAAAACATCATGATAATATCTTCAGTAAATGTATGCCACTACATGTAATGGATAATAGTTGGAAGGTAAGGAAAATAATGAACAAGTGATAGGTTAGATGTAATAGGAGGGTGGAGGAAGAGTGGCCAAGGGTAGATGAGTAGGCCAAAAAGGCATGGGTGGTATTTTTAGGTGGTAGGAAATTATATACAAATACAAACATAGTGACTCAACTCTAGCTGACATTATATAATTCATGGTTTTAACACAACAAGTCTCTCTCCTTCCATGACATATCTCTATAGCTCTATCAAACCCTCATACATAGGATGTAATTATGTAATTAATTATTTCATTCAACCATTTTGATAAAAAGCTTGTCCATAGAATGCCCTGATGTTGTCATGGATACTTGTATGTGGTGAACAATGATTACACGCATTGGTCAATGTATATAATTAGTGAGAGTATCAATCCCACCATTAATAGTGAGGGTAATCGATACTTAGCACCCACTGATTCCAATGAAAAATAGGTAACCAAATGGATAGATGTACATGATAGTGAGTGGATGTATTAAAACTAGCAATTAATGGAGACCTAATGTTGAATAATGAGTATATGGAAGGCATCACCAAGAATCTAAGGTAGATCAAAGTAGCCTTATAATAAAAGTAGCAGATCAATGTAAACTATGATGAGAATAATCCAAGGTAGATTAAATTAGCCTTTTTATGATCAAATCCACCAAAAGAAAATATAGATGGAATTTTGGATCACTTCCAAACTAGATAAATGTCAGATACTATTTATCCATATCAAATCGATGCATCTTTTAAATGTTGTATAACCATGAACTAATGTAAAATAATGTAATAAAAGTATATACCTCCATCTAGTTCAAGTCACTATGATATTTGAAATTTTTATGTCCTATCAAATTGAGTAGTGTATAGTGAGAGATTGCATATAAGTAGGCTAGTAGTATGTGTTGAATACAAATCATTTTAGAATATAATTTCATCATATAAAACATATGACATGGATAAAAATGGCATACAACATAGAGAAATGATAATGGATTCTTAAAAAAACATTAGATTTATAAGATCACCAATACAAAATATTAAAAAAATATGCAAATGCTAGAATAACATGCTGAGTTGAGTATGATCTTGACTAGTAAAATGAAAGAGCATAAAAATGATCCATAACAAAGGAAAATCAACACTTCATCACCCAAAGCTTACAATGAGGTCCATATTGTTTCACACATTGAATAAAACTTTCCACTTGTTCACATGTCTTAAGATTGAGATAGTGACATTGGCTTTGTAGATGAAAAATGGTATTCTAGTTCTTGGCCTCATAGATGGTGTTGAGTTTGTCCTAGTTGTCTTTAGCTAAAGTATCATTTCATATATGAGGTCTCACCTCATTCCATACCCTAAATATAATGATCAACTTCACCTTATATTTACTTTTATCAAACTTATATTATGGTTTATCGTGTGTGTCATGTTGGGTGTATAGGCCATCAACAACCGACAAATTATCTTCAAATTCTAGTGGATTTTTCACCTTGTTTTTCCATGAAACATAGTTATCACCATGAATAAGTTGTGAATCTAGTAGAACAAATATTGAACCATTTCCAACCATTTGAATAAAACTATTTGTAGGAGATGGATTGGTTCCTTATTAATACAATAAATCTACCAGTCTATATACTATTAGACTAATATACCAAGCTTCTTGATATGCTCAACCTTCATATATACATGTTAGTGTGTATTAGAATCTTATCCTTTCTATATAACTAGCGATATTTGAAAGAGACATTAAAGAACATGAGAGTAGAGTTACATGTTGTACCTAGACAATATATTTAAATGATTCATTTTATCAATGACACCTGCTTAGAGAAAAATCCTTGTATGCAAGTGTAACTTCTTAATATACTTGTAATTTTAATCTTATAAGACTTATGTCTAATAATAGTGATGAATGGGTTGAAGGAAATGTAAAATTAAAATTATGATCCTTATTTCTCCTAAATGATTTAAAGGGAGGATTCTATAGATGCCATTGTTGCCTCTATGTTGGGTGTTGTATACAATAGTTCAATGTGATGACTTACAATGTGAACCACGGACAACACATATGTTGAACATTGCATGTGTGCTAAATGCCCAATTTTGTATTTTTTTCTTGCTTTATGCCATAGCTATGAAAATAAAATTATACAGAGAAATATATCTTATATTTTTATTTAAATTATACAACGTAATACTTGATTTCTCACTCAAAATAAAATATTTTTTTTGTAGGTCATGCATTAAAAAAGGTCAAAATCAGGGTCATAAAGTCAAATTTAGATTACGATATCCCCTTGATATTGATTAGAATTTTAGTATGACAACTTTTCAAAAAGATCTCAAAGTTCTCTTTCCATCCATGAAATAATTGTATGAATTAGACACTTATACAAGGAGCAAAACCTTTTGCAATATAGTCTTGATTTTTTAATAATAAATTTCTACAATATTTAAAAATCTCCACTTTGTTAAAAAAAAAATTCTATCTATTTTTCAGATTTGTCTTAAGATGGGAAAATATTAAAATTATTATTCAAAGAATTTAAGTGGAATGATGCACCTCTTTTTTCTTCTCACTTTTGATTTGATATATTTCCTGATCAATTTAGATCTAAAGGTTTCCATAGGAAATCCTATGCTCCTTAAAATTATAATTAATCTCTTTCCTCCTTTATATGCCTTTGATGACTTTCTACATCTAAAGTAATTTTTGGAATGCTTTGGAGCTCTTCCAAAAAATAAAAAATGAATAAGAAAGAAATGGTACATTTATCCTTTCAAATTCAATAAATATGAGCTCTTGAGGCTCTACAAGAAAATTCTCGCTTATCTTTGATCTCTTTGCACCTAATCTAGTTCATAACTTGCACACTAGATTTAATCCACACAAAGTCCTGAAGATAAAATATTATTACCTCTTTGAAGGTTCAATAATAGGGCCCAAAAAATGTTTGATAAATACTTGAAGATCCTTTTCTTAACTAAAGGGACACACCAATGTAGGCATTTAACATTGTTCCATATATAATGTTGTTCCATGTAGCTCTTTGTATCCACATATATTTCCAAGTTATTAAAAAATGATTGATGAATATCTGAAAAATATTTTTTTATTTGAATAAAGGGAGACACAAATGTAGGTAATTAATGTTGTTAAATGTCCATGTAAGTATGTCCAATCGAAAATATTTTTTGCTAATTACTAATTTATGACAATTTTTGTAATTTTAAAATTTACCAATTAACAAATTATAAAAAACACATCCACTAAATTTTGTTATAAAATGTAAATAAAGTTAATTAAAATTCACTTGTCAAATTCATCTATGTTGCATATATTTCATAAAAAATATTTGTTGACACTTCCATATTTAAAAAAATCTTATTCGACACTTCCACCTTTAAAAAAATTGGGCTAGGTGAACACATACACAACCAAAATATGCTAGGTTAATCTATGAGATGCTTTTCCATATGCCGATCCATATTCTTTCCAAGGATATTAGTGTGCATCTCCATTATTTTTTTCCTTGTTATCATAAAACATTGTATCGAACATGATGTTGAGGTTATTATCAATAGTGGAGATGTTTCTCATTACAAAATGAGTAGTGGAGATGCAAACTAATGCCCTCAAAAAGACAATGGACCATCTACATCATGTGTAGATTAAATAAACCATGGGTCAATTGGAAAAAGAGAATACATACAAACTCAAACTGGAAAATGATGGGAAAGTGAATAGTGGCCAATGGTAAACAATAGTGTACCACTAAGTACCAATTGTTTTTACTTATTCAAGATTTACTTAGGTTTTTTAATCTTTAAATTTAACTTTGCCTTGTGTAGGTCTTGTTTCCATGATATTTTATCCTCATAAAAGTTTAAGACTATTAAAATTTTCATATATTTTAATATATATATTTTTAAAGATATATTGTTATGGACAAATACTTTTGGCTAATTGGGTTCCCACTTGAGTGTTTTTTTTTTAAAATAGGAGATTTTATAGGAAAAAATTGGTCAAATGGGTAATTTTATTTACCCTATGTTTATAAATAATATATATGTGTATCAATTATATGCAATTATTTAGTCTTCTTATTTTTTGGGGGTGGATCTTGCCTCTAATCTTTGCTCTTAGACAAATTGTGCTTTTGTATGGAAAGAAATTCCATATGTGTTTCCCCATATAGACATCCATGTTGGAGCCCCATAACAATATGATCTCAAATTTCCTATTTATAGAGCATATATGTATTATGGAGTCCATTTGTACCACTTGATATCATTCTCTTAAATAGTTATCAATTACACACATTGGATTCATGATAATAAATTACACAATTTTAATTTGGAAATACCGATATTACTGTAATAAATTAATATTTATAGCAAAAAAATAATCTAACCATACAAAACAATAATAAAATCCAATCTTCCATTACATGAGTAAGTACATTACCATATACATTTATTGACCATTATCTAAAATTTTTCCCACTCAATGTCTAACTAATTGATCACACATGGTTACTAACCGATATAAATTAACCTTGGATTATATACATGATGCCTAAGTAATTGATCACACATGGTGACTGAACAATCTAAACTAACCCTAAACTATTTGCATAATATGTGGATCATTCCATTATTTTAGGTAAACATTTCATAAAATAGTTTAAATCTAACAAGAAGAATTCCACTTAATTAAACCTTTTGGGTTATATTGTTATTAAGAGTGAGAATCCTCATCGATATTGTAATCATATAAAATTCATAAAAGAATAAGCATGTAGGTCACCATAATTATGGTCAAAATTAGTTTTGTTGATATCCTATCTCCCATGCATGTAACCATATAAACGAAATGTTCATGGATTTTGAATCTCCTATGAGCCCAATATTTAAATAAATGCATATGAGCTCACAAAGGATTGAATTCAGAAAATTAGGAGTGTGGCATCATGATATCTAAAAGTTGGATTCAAAATCTACGTGAAAATACTATTAATATAAAGGGATCTATTTATATGCAAAAAAAATGAATATTTATTAAATTATATGCACATATTGTTTAAAGGCCGATGTTGTGTGTGGTGATGGAAGCAAACCATTTTGGTATTCATAAAACACTGATTATAATTCAAAATAATTTTTATTTTCATACCATTTATCAAGATGTGTGGTTTGTGTTATTTATAAGCCTTTCAATTGGTCTTAGGGTTTGTGCACTCCAATACACATTCTAAATAGTCTTGGGAATTTGTGTCTATGGACATTTTTTTTTTTAATAAGAGATATGTTTGATGAGTTAATATTTGTAATATATTAGTCCATGTGGATTCTCAAAATACACTTCCAACATATTGTGAAGCCCATTCTCATGGCATGCATTAATGTTGACTCATGTTTCATGGTGTGTTGTAATGCAAATACATGATTCATGGTCTACAATACTAAAAAACACTTCAGAAATGCCCACAATACTTCCAATATCACTAATACATCCATACTAGATGCCACACACATGTTTCTATTGGTAAAATAAGGTGTGGTTCCATCTATGCATATGCCAAACCTTATGTGATCTTCATCATAGGCTCTATTAAGTTTCCAAATATTTGTAAACCAAACTAATAAGGTCCACTCACAATGCATAGTACCACCAAGTGATTATAATGTTGTTGCATTCATTCCTAAATGGATGGGGCCCCCATATGACTAAACCATTACTATTTTGACATTCTTCATCTCAATCATAGGAATATGAAGAGTCATGTGGAAGAGAAACTATTTCATTTTCCATAATTATTTTTTAGCATTTGTGGGTCTGGAAAACTATGTATACATATGTGTCTAGATAGATTTTTAATCATTAAATAACACATAAGAGCATAGACATGGCTAGTGGAAGATACACAACCATGCATCTTTCTCAAAATTATGCCATGTACATATGAGAGAAAAATAGAATTGCTTAAATTACTTGCATTAATTTTCCATCAAAGAGATGGATTTATTTATAGATACAACATAGTATATTTAACTCCTATTTATAAAGATAACTTCTAATTTACAATGCATATTATTCTTGTGTTTATCACCCTATCTAACCAACATAAAAAATATCATAGGTGTTTTAATAACACAAATTATAACCCTATTTAAAATAGATTATGATCTAATTAATTATTCTAACATTCCCCCCTTAATTCATCATAGTCTTAATAGTACAAGAGAGAATTTTTTTGAATGCCTTTCATGTGCAAGTGACTTGGTGAATATATTTTCACATTGATTTTAAGTGGGGTAAAATTGGAGATAAATTTTGTGTTGATGAACATAATCACATATGAAATGGACTTGAACCTCAATGTGCTTCTTGCACTCATGAAACACTAGATTTAGAATAAGTTTCAAAACATCTAGATTTATGTAGTACAAAATCATTAGTTATTCCTATGTTACTCCCATTCTTGCAAGTATGTGATGTAGCCATATCTATTCACAAAGAGCTTCTCCTACTACATGACATTCTACCTTAGTGGAATATCTAGAAACAAAGTCTAAGACTATTAAATTTTTTCACAACGAGCTCCTCTTGTTGTAGGTTTTGTTTCCCCTATATTGTGTCCTCATAAACGTTTAAGACTATTAAAAAGTTGCACATGTTTTAATATTTTTTTTAAAGATAGATTATTATGGAAAAATAATTTTGTCTAATTACATGCTCATTTAAGAATTTATAATTATTATAAACATGATATTTTATGGGAAAATTTTGGTCAATTGGGTAATTTTATTTACCCTCTATTATTTAGGTATAATATATATTTGTATTGATTACATGTAATTATTCAATATTCTTGTTTTTATGGGGTGGATCTTGCCTCTGATCTTTGATCATGGACAAATTGTGCTTTAGTATGGAAAGAAATTCAAGATGTGTTTCCCAATATAGTCACCCATGTTAGATCCCCATAAAAGTATGCTCTCAACTCACTCCTTACTAGAGCATATATGTATTATAGAGTTCATTTATACCAATTGATATCATTCCTAGCTATCAAAAGATGATGTAAAAAAGGTTTTCAATTGAAATGTTTGGATTCAAGATAATAAATCACAAAAAAATTAGAATTTGTAAATACCAATGTTTATGAAATGAATTAATGTTTATATATAAAAAAGTAAACTAATCATACAAAATAGTGACAAAATCTAATCCACCATAACATGAGTAAGTACATTACCATATATATTTATTGGCCATTCTCATAACTCTCTGGTTATTCCCACTCAATGTCTAACTAATTGATCACACATGGTTACTAACGGATCTAAACTAACCCTAAAATATATATAATATGCCTAAATAAATAATCACACACATTAACTGACCAATCTAAAGTAACCCTAACTTATTTTCAAAGTATGTGGATCATTCCATTTTTGTAGGTAAACATTACATAAAATAGCTTAACTCTAAAAATAATCATTCAACTAATTTAAACCTTTTGGGTTATATCTATCTTAAGAGCGAGAATCCTCATTGATATTGCACTTGATATAAAATTCATAAAAAAATTAAACATGCAAGTCACCATAATTGTGGTGATCCTTAGTTGTTGTGATATCATGTCTTCCATGCATACAACCATATAAAATTTTAACCTCAAATGATCCCAATATTTAAACAAATGCACATGCCCTCAAAAAAAATTAAATTGGGAAAATAAGGAATGTGGCATTGTGATATTTAAAATCTAGATTAAACTTCTATGTGAAAAGACTAATAATATAAAGGGATATGTTTCTATGCAAATTTTTTGAAATGATTATTGAATTATATGCACATATTATTCAAATTCCCATGCCATGTGTGTTCATGGTGGAAATCCATTTTGGTATTCATAAAACATTGATGGTAATTTAGAATTATTGTTATTCACCTACCATTCATCAATATGTGTGGTTTGTGCTATTTATAATCCTTTCAATTAGAGATAGAGTTTGTAAACTCTAATAAAAATTAATAATAGTCTTGGGAATTTGTGTATATGGATATATTAATATTTTTTAAATAACATACATGCTTGATGAGTTTCTAGTTGTAATAAATTGGTCTAGGTGGATTCTCAAAATACATTTACAATGTACTGGAAAGTCTATTCTCATCACATGCATTAATTTTGACTCATTCTTCATGGTGTGCGGTAATACCAACACATGATTCATGATATATCTTATTGAAAAACACTTATAAAAGGTCCATAATACTTACAATATCATAAATACATCTCCACCATATACCACACACACATTTATAATGGTAAAAATCAATTTGGCTAGATTGGGTGTGGTGTCATCCATGCATAAACCAAACCTTATGTGATCTTCATCATTGGATTTTATTAGGTTTATATATAATTACAAACCAAAATTATAAGGTCCACTCACAACATACAGTACTACCAAGTGATTAAAACATCGTTTCCTTTGTTCTTGAAGGGATGGGGCCCCCATATGACTTGACCATTAAAATTTTAACATTATTCATCTCAATCATAAGATGATGAAGAGTTTCATAGAAGATTAACCATTTCATATTATATAAATATTCTATAAAATTCATGTATATGGAACACTATGTATACATATGTGTCTAGATAGATCATTAATCACCAAATATCATATAATATCATAGACATAGCTTGTGGAAGATAAACTACCATACATCTTTCTCAAGAGTATGTTATGTACTATGAGAGAAATAAAATTGAATTAATTACTTACATTAATTTTCCATCAAATAAATGGAGTTATTTATATACACAACATACTATATTTATCTCTTTCTATTTAGGAAGATTACTTCTAATATACTATGCATATTATTCTTGTGTTTAACACCCTAACTAACCAACCTAGAAACTAGTATAGGTGTTTTAATAATGATAATTAATACCTTATTTAAAATAAATATTATCTAATTAATTAACATACCCCCCCCCCCAATTTTAATCATCATATTATTAATATTACAAGAGAGATAATTTATGAATGCCTTTCATGTGTAAGTGACTTAGTGAAGGCATCTGCACACTGATCTTAAATGGGAAAAAATTGGAGTTGAATGTTGTGTTTCTAAACATGCTCACATATGAAATGGACTTGAACCTCAATGTGTTCTTTTCAATCATGAAACACTGTATTTAGGATACATTTCAATATATACCTTCCCTATCATCGTACCACATTGTCAGTTGTGATTGTGGCACACCCAATCCTACAACTATATGGCATAGCCATATCAATCCATAGAGATCTCCTCATGTTACATTATATTCTACCTAAATGGGAGATCTATAAAAATATTTTTGTTTCTTGATCCACCACGATATAGGAGCTCAAAAATAAAACAAATCCACATATGGATTTCCTATCATCAATAGAGCCTACGTGATTTACATTTGTGTATCCTATTAAGAAGATATTATCATTACTATTTTATTCAAGTCCATGCTCCAAATTACCTCAAATATATTTAAATATTATCTTTACTTATTTATAGTTACTCACCTTTGGTTCTTGCATAAATATTGAAAGATAACTGAAAGTATAACTAATGTCTAGCCTAGTGTAAATTAAATAAATGAGTCTCCCATTCAACTGATGATAGAGAGTGGAATTTATTGGTGCTAATGGATGTGAATGAGATAAAAAAATATTGTCTTCATGGGTGTTTAAATATGCTTTCAATCCATCATCTAAAATTCATCAATAATTATATTGGCATATTTATTTTAAGACATATATATGTGATTCCCTTTCTATCATACCTCTAAACTAAGATATTAGTGTAGTATCCCAAGACTTGTCATGTTAAACTATCACTTAAGATCATTCTTTGTTACGTCAATCATCTTCATTAAACTTATAGTGATGTGTTGGGTCTTTTTACTTAGATTCACATAACTAATTATTAGTTAATCTCTCAATGGAAATAAGATTATAGTGAGATTGCATGATGACATATCATGTGAGGAGTAACCTCATGCACTCAATTGAGTTACATAGCCTAGAATAGTCCCCATTTATTCTATTATGTGATGATGGTTAGACAACTCTATCTTAATTAGGTACTTAAATTACTATGTTTAGTAATTATTACTACCAACCATAGTCTAGAGTTAGTAATTTGATGAATTCACATAATGCATATAACTAATATCATAAAAGCAAAGTTAACACTATGGATTTCAACATATCACAATTTATAGTAAAAATATTATATTATTTCTATTGATTAAGATTAAAAGGTGTTTCTTTCATTACACTCTTTCTTCAATTCTATATTGATAACCATTTCACAATTATAGCATCAATAACATATTTATCAATTTAAACCATAGAAATAACACTTTATAAAGTAAGGCTAAGGGTTATACATACATAAGTCAACCCCTCACCTTTGGTTACATCATTAATACCAAAGTGATGATTAACCAATGACCATTAACAATAATGAGTCATACAGAGCCATTAAAATTAGTTTTTATTGACTCAAGCCTAACCACCCTTATATACACTCTCTATGATATATCTTCATGTTAATGTTACTCTTCTTTCATGGACTGGTGATATATATATACGATCATTAATCTTTGTTTCTTCCATGAACTACTTTGGAATTGCCTTTGCTCCTTACACTCTTGTCCTAGTCTTCTCTTTCTTCGAGTCCTATGTATTCTACTCATTCTCTACTTCATTATCTTTCAAAACTCACCTTTCTATGCCAAGGTCTTCCACATCATTCCCTTATTTTTCTATCTTCTATGTTCTGGAATTGCATGCTTATTCTTGCACCATTGATATTCCACGCTTAAGGCTCCAAAATACTTAGAATATATTATAACAAAATTTGGGGTCCAACATCACCCCATACTAATTCAATAGTTCATCCTCAACTATGTAGTATTTTATTTAGTGGATAAAAATGAAGGATCCACCTCTTGTATTTTAAACTTGATCTCCTCCCACTAGTGGAGGGCTATCTAAATATTAGAAGTAATAACTTCCACTTTGCCCTTCAATATTTTTAACTCACCATGCTGCTCCAAAAAGGTATTAGCTTAAGTTGTCAAATTCTTAAGATAAGCACTTGTAATATTGTGAGAATCCTTGAGGGCCCCAAATTGTGCCAAAATTTTTCCTCACAACACTGATAAACTAGCATTCAATTACTATTGATGGGTATTTATTTATGTTTATAGTTATTTGACATCTTGAAAAACATTTGCATGTTGGGACTTGCCCTTAATGCTTAATGCATTCTCAACCAATTTATGGTGCTATTATTTTCTAGGTAGTAGTTGTGCTTCTAAAATTTTATTTGTCCATGCCAAGACAAAAACCCCATCAATGATGGGAATGGTGATGCTTAGTTTATTCAAAAATTTGCATTAGTCCTCCATAGCCTAAAAAAACTACTCTATTACCCAAAATTTATCCAATCTAGGATCCACTTGGTTTTTACATTTAGTGAGTATAAGGTTTACAAGCATTGCCAATTTATTGATTTCCTCACTAGTAACAAGAACTCCATTTACAAGTGTTATTTTGCTTCTCAATAATTTTTAGCAAACGCCCAATGTTCTAAACTGATCTAGTTTTACCATACTTAGTTGGTGCTTGAGTTTTTAAATTTCCTCTTCAATATTTCACCATGTTTAATGTTACTTTTTATATAGTTACATGACCTCTCAATGTTTATCATGGATCTAGATCATGTTGTGGCTATTAATTTTTTTTCTTGAAAGCCTCTAGGGGAAACTTGATAAGTGTTGTGCATAATTGCATTGGAGAGAAAATCATGGGACTTATCCAAAATGTCTATAATGCCTTCCACTTCTAGTTTTATGTTATTATTGTCCCTTGGAATCTCAAATCATGACTAGTGATGAAATACTTCCATATCAAAGGACATCTCAAATCAATTTTTTTCTATGGACTCATGTTTAGGGAAAAAGTTCCACAAATACAAATGCTTGTTTGGCATCTCCTATTACAACATGACATGAATGGAAGGTTCTTGATTTGCCTATTGTTACTCTACCTCTTGCATTGGTTCCTTTCCATTTTGTGGGTTGCACTCTAAGTCTATAATCTAAGATATTTTCCCCATTTTCTAGTGCCAATGCCATGGTCCTTTTCGCTAGGGCCTTATCCCTTGTCACCTTCTTACAATGTTGGAATTTAAATGTCCACTTACTACTCAACCATATGATGTTCCTCACTTAGAATAATAGTTTATTTTTACTTGGTTTGGGAGTGGGATATTTTGTGTCAGGATCGCACCCCTCAATAGGAGCATATATATGATTACCTTGTATAAGCAACTAAACACAGAATTTAACCAGAAGTACAAGTAACTAGAAATATGAAAAAACACAGAATATGAGAGATAATACCCAATTATATTAATACTTATACAGAAGGAAATACAATAAAGAAGATGCCACTTCTTCTCCACACCTCACAGAAGCTTCCCACACCTCAAGTGTTCAGTAATTCTCCTCCAACACTTTCACTCTCATACCAAAAACAAAAACGGTCCCAACAACCAACTCAAATACTGAGTTGGTGTTCACCTCCACCAGTCAGTAACACTCTGCCAGTACATCAAGTACACAATCGTACTCTAAGTAAATCTCTTGCTCTCTGCTACCACCTGCAAATCACCAAACCTTACTCACCTTGTAGATGTCTCTACACCCTAAAGAATCCTTGTCCTTGCCTCACCAAGTCCTTATGATTCTCCACCAGTACCCATGCTTGGCACTGGTATGGAACTAGGAGGAACACACCATTGCTCTCTTCTCTCCAAAGGAGCTTATTTCTGCTCTCTTACTCTCTAGCACATGTTTACAATACAGCCCATGAGTCTATTATATAGATCTCATGCATACACAAATTAGACTATCTTAATTACAATAATTAGACTCGCAACTCTAAGACCAAAAATAGTCTTCACATGCAAACCGTCAGTCCAAAAATAGACCTGTCTAGAACTCGCATGCAAACTGCATGCTTACACAGGTTGCCGACGTCAACACCTTTTATGATCGATGTTGGCTGACTAATAACCAACATTAGTTGCTTTTTCACTACATCATGACCGACATCAGTTGATCAGACTGACATCAGTTGCCCTGCACTTCATTCTACAACTCCCACAACCTCCATAGCTTTCGTAACTCTCCTGTTCGCATCATGGTGAAGCTTTTAGCTCCATAACCTAACAATCTCCCACTTGGAGATAAATAGCTACACCTATACCTATACATGTACCTTCATCTAATTTGTTTCTAGCTTATATCCCTCTTCAAGCTCAATCTTGAAGATCATCCACCACATCAAACCCTGTGATGCTCCACCTTGTCATCCAAGTAACCTACCACATCCGAACCTACAACTCCATGTAGTGAAGACCTTGACCCTGCATAACAAGAAACCCTACTGCTGATCCCTCTTAGATACCTGAGACTCCACTGAACTGCACTCCAGTATTTCTTCCCCCTGAATTGGCTCCAAACTTTCTAACAACTCCCACTACTTGGGAAAACTCAGGTCCACACTAGACCTCATGTGATTTTTAACACTGTTCTAAGCTCAACTTGAACTATCCAGCAATTGGTGTGCTTATCGATTCTACATCCAGCACCTTGAACCTCACCAACACCTTCTTCACATCAGCTCCCACTTGAGACAAAACCAACCTGTGATCTTCCATGTCTCTTATGCCAAAGAATTTTGCTGCTCCCTAATTCTTCATGACATACCTCTGAACTAACTCTACCTTTAGCTTAGAAACTCCCTGCATGTGTAACCTTGCAACAAGCAACCACATAATAGTAACAGAATAATGTTGTGACCATTATCCTACCTGGTAAAGAAAAAAGACAATGATTACATTGACCTTGACTAAAGCCATGCTTAGTCATAACCTTGTCAAACCTCCATTGCCCTGCAGCTTCCTCAAGACCCTGTACCCTGGCCTTCCGTCTCACCTATCCATTCCTGCTCTTCTTTATCCTTCAAAATCCATTCGTCTCTTAGTGCTCTCTTCTAGCTAGCAACTCCACCAAAAACTCTTGTTTGGTTCTTCTCCAAGGAATCAGATTCCTCATCCATGCCAAGCTCCCACTATTTCCTAGATCTACCTGCTCTACTTCTTTAACAACTTCCTGATTCTTGACCATCAGTGATCAAAAAGTAGTGTAAAGAAGGGAAATGATGAATTTGAGGCTTACTTACCACTTCAGTCCTCCATATGGGTGCTTGAGACTTCTTGATAGCTTGCTGTCCACCCAAAATCTATCTCAATGACCGATGCCAGTCACATCTCAGTCTGCACCCGACCGACATCGGTTCCATGCGACTGCCTCCTTGCCAACGTCGGTTCCCCCTGACTGACGCCAATAGATATCTGCCCTGAGTCACCGACATCGGTCTGCACATATCCAATGTCGGTCCCTGTCTAGACACCGATGTCGGTCTCTGTGTTTCATAAGTGAGTGATGACTTTTACCCATGAGCTCCTTTTGGATCAAAACCTTGTCCAAGTCAACTTTGCTCTGCTCAAAATTCTTCAGCTCCTCATACTGATCTCTATCTGCCATCTCCTCCTTGAAAACTAAGGCTTTCCAGTTCTTAAGTTTATCAAAAACATCTGTCTTCTACTTAAAAACGTGCATTCCCTTCATACACATGTGACCAAGCCTACAAAGCCACATCTCTGCAACAGAAGGTGAATAAATAATATAAGTAGATAGATAAAGGATACCTACTTTCTTACCACCATCTAATTCAAGTGCATCCGCTGTGAGAGTTATTGTGCATCTCTCATCACCCAAATTTCTTGAAGAAACTAGACTCATCTCCAAGACTGGAACCTGCATGACTTTCTTCAACACCTGTGTGTTCTCTATCTGCAATTTCAGCTTCACTTCCCCTTGATCAATAATTTGACAAGGCTCTCCAACCCCTAAATAAATCTCTCCAAAGTCTCCCTAGACACACTTATGAAAAGAGGCAACAAAATCTGTAAACCAAGATTTTACTTTATCCAAGAAACATACCAGAGCATCATGTGCAACGCCACCTACAATATCTACTTCTTCAGTTCCTTCATGCTAATATTCTACCAACCAACAATCTGACTTTCCCTGCTCTTTCTTTCCATCAATCAGATCATTTTTGATATTCAGTTTCTCCATTCATAGCTTACTTTCTTCTGCCATTGCTGTACTCCCACTCAATCAGAAACACCTATGAGTAACTTGTAATCAATACTAGCCAGATCTAAAACAACCTGTTAGTAAACCCAACCAAAAGCTCTGATACCACTTGTCAGTGGTATCACACACTGAACCTACAACCAAGCTCTGATACTACTTGTAAGGATCGTATCCCTCAATAGGAGCATATATATGATTACCTTGTATAAGCAACTAAACACAGAATTTAACCAGAAGTACAAGTAACTAGAAATATGAAACAACACAGAATATGAGAGACAATACCTAATTGTATTAATACTTATACAGAAGGAAATACAATAAAGAAGATGCCACTTCTTCTCCACACCTCACAGAAGCTTCCCACACCTCAAGTGTTCATTAATTCTCCTCCAACACTTTTACTCTCATACCAAAAACCAAAATGGTCCCAACAACCAACTCAAATACTGAGTTGGTGTTCACCTCCACTAGTCAGTAACACTCTGCCAGTACATCAAGTACACAACCGTACTCCAAGTAAATTTCCTACTCTCTGCTACCACCTGTAAATCACTAGACCTTACTCACCTTGTAGATGTCTCTACACCCTAAAGAACCCTTGTCCTTGCCTCACCAAGTCCTTATGATTCTCCACCAGTACCCATGCTTGGCACTGGTATGGAACTAGGAGGAACACACCATTGCTCTCTTCTCTAAGAAGGAGCTTATTTCTACTCTCTTACTCTCTAGCACACATTTACAATACAGCCCATGAGTCTATTATATAGATCTCATGCACACACAAATTAGACTATCTTAATTACAATAATTAGACTCGCAACTCTAAGACCAAAAATAGTCTTCACATGCAAACTGCCGGTCCAAAAATAGACTTGTCTAGAACTCGCATGCAAACTGCATGCTTACACAGGTTGTCGATGTCGACACCTTTATGATCGATGTTGGCCGACTAGTAACTGATGTCGATTGCTTTTACACTGCATCATGACCAACGTTGATTGATCAAACCGACGTCGGTTGCCCTGCACTTCATTTTGCAACTCCCGCAACCTCCACAGCTTCCGCAACTCTCCTATTCACATCATGGTGAAGCTTCTAGCTCCACAACCTAACATTTTGTAGGTTGGGCTTCTAGATATGCCTCACCTATGTCTAGAATCACCTCTTAGGGTACCTCATATTTGGATTCTACCTAGGTAGCAGGTTGTATAGTGTCATCTTTCTATTCTATAAGAAACTATAGGGATTTTATTGGTGAGGGGGTTCACCTTTATCATTTGGGCTCTACTTAAAAATATGGATGGGATACATTGATTTCCTCTTACACTATATACAACCCTTAAGTCCTTGGTGGTAACGAGGCCTATCATTGGCATTTTAGTATGACAATGGATTAGACATGCATCTTATTAGAACTAGTGGTATTAGGGATTGGTATTTTCTCTTTTTCCCATGCCCTTGCATTTTCACATGCCTATAATCATGAGGGAAGTGTTTCATTATCCATATCAAGGCCTCCCAATATTTTATTTCATGGCTTAAACATATGGAAAATTACCTAGATTTACCCTGACACAACTATCATATGTATAAATAATTAGTCTTATTAGATTTGTGCTTCTCCACATATGTGTGCCTCCCCAAATAAACATAAATATTTTGAATATTATAGATCTCAATTTAATCTCTTCTACATCAATATTCCTAGGGAACATGTTTGAAATTGTATTTATTGAGCCCATGAAGTATTTAGTGGTGAAAATATAGGGAAATTCAAGCCAACCTAACAAGTTGTCTAGGGTTTCCATCTATATCTTCATGAGAGAATAATGACATCCTATAAAAAAAATAAAGCATATGATCCCATATATGTAGGGAACTCACTAGATATGTGCCACTCATTACCAAATTCCTCCTTCATACCATCAAACCAACCCTTCATCTTGGCTTTGTAAGAGGGTGTGATGGAATTGGGGCAAGTTAATTGATTAAACCATTTGGTAGGGGACTTATGTTTTGGTTGGTAAACTCACTTTAGTTATTTTCTTGAGTACTCCAAGAAGCTAATTTCATAAAAAACTAGAAGTATCAAAATTGTGCCCCAAGGGAACTTGTGATTGGGAAAATGATGTGCCTTCTCCATATCCTATGAAATATTCTCAATAAAGTATATGGAGTACTTATACCTTATTCCCTTGGTCATTTTATTAGTGATAGATAGGTGGGTCATATCCACCTCCTTCCACATATTTTCTCCCCCTAAAGTGGTCATGTCTAAGTACATAATTACTTGAATTGTAGGGTCCTTTAGGCTCTTAATGTACATAACATGGCCTTATTTTTTATATTTTAACACCATTACCATATTATAAATTTTTTTATGATCTTCAAGATCTACACCAAAATCAACTCTAAAGAAAATTTACCTAGTTACTTTACTGATCTAATTAGGGGTGATCCTCATTCTATGCCTAGTAAAGTAGACATAGTCTTCATGGATGCATGAGATTAGGAACCTAACTACCTATTGTGGTTTCCAAAAAATGGTATCTTAAATATTTATATCACTCCTACATACTTTAGTAGGTTATAAACCAGGAGATCATAGGTGATCTCATTTCTAGTGTCCTGTACTCTATCTAGTAGTTACATTGTAATTCAGCTTCATTTCTAGTCTAATAGTAATTATATTCCAAGACTTGACATGTGGAAACCTTAGACTCTAAATCATTCACACATAACACTCTCTATGTATTTCATCTCTTCAATTAAAATAGGAGGGGTAGATGGTTTTTTAGTAACCTTTTTTCCCATGTGGACTATTTTTGATATTTTTCTAATAGAGGTCCTTTCCCCCAACCTTACTAAGTCCTCACTTTGTGCACTATTTTTACTATAATATTATTCCCAAATGAACACAAGAATCACTTCTTCTAAACCCTTAAACTCTTCAAATTCATTAATAACTGGTAATAGTTATCTACTCCTATTAGATTTCTGCTTTGATTACATCACTGATCAGGGTCCCCAAAGTTTGAAATGTGGTTGACGAACTCTATCAAATTAATACATCTTGACTCCTCTTTCCTAGATCCAAATTGCTTCAAATCCCTGCTTCACTCTCCTCTAATGGTAGACTTATCACCTGTAACCTATAACTTATCTTTTCTTCTTGTGTGGATGTGTTTTTACTTTTCTTTCCTTGAATACACATCATTTCAATCTCTCTATCATTTTTATAAATGGGAGCACTACGTAATCACCTTCTTCATCATTAATTTTAACCTATTTGAGATATGTAATTCTTTAAATTTTTAATTATAAAAAATGGAAATGATAATCCTTATGGACTTTTATAGGATATCCCAATTTTTTACACTAATTCCTTCCTACTGCATTAATTTTCTCCACCCCACCATCTATCACTTCATCCACTAGTGCTCCAAACAACATGTATTGATGTCTATTCACCATGATTTCCATTTATACCACTATATCATTAGTAACTTCATGTCACATCATTATTTATAGAGTTATTATGCCTTCCCCATAGTACATACCAATTATAATAATTCAAATTTTCCATTTTCATGGAAAGAACTATCTTTTTTTACTTTAAGCCACTTTGTGATAGAATTTCCTTTGCCATATTAATTTTAATTTCTTAGGCCATGTGCCATATCTTTATGCACCTTTTTATACTTCTTATGTGCATCCCTCACATTCCCTATTTTACGTACCTTCTCCTTGCACCAAATCTTGCACACCACATATTATTCTAAGCTCTCTTATATATCTCTACAATACCACATAGTTTTTCAATCATTTCCTTTACATGCTTCCTTTATGCACCTCCTCTAATTCACTTTATTTACATGACTCATTTTTCACATTCCCTCTTATGTGCTTCCTCTATACATTTTTTTCCTAAGTATCATATTTCATATTTAAAACCTACCCCACATTAAAATCTATGCATGGTCCTCCATGTCATAACTTAGTGAAATTGATGTATATAAAGATATAAAAAGAGAGTGTTAGAGTATCAAAGTTTGTCAAAACATTTATAAAAGGTGCACAAACAATGCCACGCTTATTTGAAAATGAAAAATTCATAAACTAACCTAGTGGCATGTACTTTATTCACTAAAGTGAATAATTACATATAAGGGTAGGGCCAGAGTCGACTACCATTGAAGTGGCCTGGCATGAATTAGCCATCTAATCTTTTCAATTTTTAAGTACTTATTAGATAGATAACATGAAAAATAAATATACCATATTAGTGGACTCATAGTTTATTTAAATGGCATGAAAACTTTGAATCATAGATGAGGGCATGTATACCAAGATGAAAAACCTTGAATTTGATATATCGATCATGCCATGCTTTCTATTTTTTATTTTCAACTCCTTAGATCTAATGTGTGAGGAAGTGTATTTCATCTAGTTGAATTAGAGTGTCTAGGTGCACTTTTAGGGAGTCATCATATAATATACATAAGCATGCAATATATAAAGAGGCCATAAGGAACTCAACTGGTAAAACTACTTCAACACCAAATATAAGATTGAAAGGAGTACTCTTATTTAACCTTTTCAATATATCCATAAAATTGAATAAACTCGATCATCCCAGTCAATGTGACTAATTTTGAAAATCTTAGTCAGTGCATTACCTAGGATCTTGTTGAGGGCATCAATTTTATAATCTTGTTACCTAAGATGGTATGGAGTGGTTTTATGGTATGCAATCATGAATTTGTCCAAAAATATGTGTGGTGTCTCATTGAGAAAGTGAGATCCATGATCACTTATTAAACTTAGAGGGAATCCATACCTTATGATGATATTTTCCAATAGCATTCAGGTAGCAGTTATAACAATACAATAATGCGTAGTGTTGCTTCAATCCAATGTGTGAGATAGTCTATGGTAGTAATGATGTACCTCATGCTAGTCCATAATGTAGCTGGTTAAATGGGCCTAAAAAAATCAATAGATCATTTCTTAAATGATTCATGATCAAGTATTGGATGAATAGGCATAAAATCATGTTGATTTTTTTTACCTATTCACTGACACATATCACATTGGTGTGTATAATATTTGGCATCTTTTAATAAGGTGGGCCACCACTATGCATCTAGTATAAATTTTTTTGCTATTGCATCACCAACATAGTGTCATCCTATGACACCCTCATACACTTATTTAATTATTTCACATACTCATGCTACATCACACACCTTTGTATTACTTCATCTTGACCAAGTTTGTATAAATATCTACTAATAAACTTGAATGAGGTAAGGTGCACAACTAGTTATTTTTTCACTTGGGTGGTAAGGTTATCTGGCATGGACCATGTTGTAAGAATAATAACAATTTCTTCTAGTTATTAAATCACATGCATGACTCAAAATATTTATACATCAAGTAAATCATCCTATATGGTGCATGAAAATTCACCAAATTGAACATGTGAGAGATGGCTGGGTCCAAAATTGAATTTGCCTAGTTTTATGACTGTAAAGCAATAGAATTCTTAAAAAAAAAATCCATCAATAGATGTGTCCATGTAAGACTAGCTTATTTACCAAATAATTTAGTGCTTTTTGATTTGTATAGAAGATAAATAGGGTTTCTAACAAGTATTAGCAAAACTTTTTAAGTAAATAAACCATAGATAAGCCTTCCTAGTTAGTTATGGAATAGTTATATTCCACTAGTGTGAACTTCAATCTTGTAAAATAAATATAATGATCAAGGTTTCTCTCATCAAGTTGTGTTAGGATAACACCTACTACCATTCCTAAAGTATTAACATGTATATCAAATGGATGTTTCTAATTCAAGAATGAGAGAATGGGTATAGTCACCAATATTTATTTTAAGGTTTTAAATGCTTAATGATGTTGATCCTTACATAATAATAGGCCATTATGATTAATTAGTTCTTTCATCATGGTGATTATGTTAGCATAAACTTAAATGAACTTTAGATAGTACCACATGTGACCTAAGAAGATGCATAATTTTTCCTAAGTGGTTGGTGTTAGGAGTTTGAAAATGATGGCAATTTTAGTCAAATCCACCAATAGGCCATCTTGATAAATGATATATCCCAACAAGATCTTGAATAAAGTGGTAAATATGTACTTCTTTAGATTCAGGTAAATATGAAGCTATGGATAATGTTCAAACTTGAGGTGCAGATTATCCTAGTTGCCACATGCTAAACCATACATGGTCTATTATTCTAAGTACACTTTAATAAATTTATGAATAAAATCCTTCAATGATTCCACTATGATGCATGAAAACATCATTGGCATATTCTTGAAGCCAAAAATCATAATGTTATACTCAAAATAACCCTATTCAATTGCAAAGGTTATCCTTGTCTTGTATTATTTAGTAATTTTGACTTGGTTATAGACAAAAAATCCATCAATGAATGTGTAGATCTTGCACCCATAAAGACCTTCAAAAATTTCCTTGGTGAATGACATTGAGAAATGATCTATTACACATACCACATTGAGTAGCTTGTATTACACATGAATTCAAATGAAACCATCCTTATTGATTTTGATAAGTATGGGACTAACCCATTTAGAATCATCAATGGAATTAATAATTCTAGTACACAACATGTTATCAATTTCCTTTTTAAGCAAAGTGAACATATTTGGGTTCATTTGATAAGGTCATTTCCTTACTGATCGAGTGCCTTTAACCAACTTGATGTGAATTTTTACCATCAATGGATGGAATCTTTTCATCTCCATGTAGTTCCATGGGAAAATGTCTTGGTGTTCATACAAAAGTTAAAATATCTTGGTTATTTCAACATTGGACTAATAATTCCCAACTATGTCTAGTTTAGGTGTATTGTTCATTATTATGTTTTGCCAAACCATTTGGAGTGGAAAAAATATAATTTTTACTTGAATTTCGTCATATTTATGACATCACATACACCACACACCATATTTATATTTAAATGGTTAAATGATGGCTCTAGTTGTTTAGAACTGGTACCCTCGTCAACTTAGTACACAACCTTTTACTTTCCCTTTTAGACCTATTCTCGATGGTCATATTCGAAGTGGAAGTATAGTTCAAATCAATCAATGGTAGGAGTATCAAGTTTTTATAATATGGTCAAATTATCCTCAATTTCACCATGCATGTGCTATATTTGGTCTTCAACTAGTTAATGATCATGTACAATAACTTGATTAATCTCTTATAGAGATAGATTCAAATTCATCTTTGGTGAATAAAATGAAAAGATGGTAAGTAGACTATGTTTTATGCACTTCCAAGTATTTTTATCTATGTGTATTTCTTGGTGAATATACCATACCCTATACTAGGCATGTAAGGTACTATTAACTACATGTACCCATAAAATTTCTGGTAAAAATGTTTCATCAGTGCTCCATAGGATTTTTAATTATGTTATATGTTATTCTATAAAATTAATATCTCTATAACATAGGGTGGTATGAATATGATTGTCATGTGGAAATGATCATGCATGGTTGTGTGTACTTATTTCTATGTGTTAATTTGGTACCCATGAATAAACCACCATTGAGCAACTATCTCTTAAAATATAAAGGTGATCACATGGAATCTTTCATCCTCATTAACATAGTAAGCCTATAACCACTATATGTATTCTTAGACCTTCATTTATCCATGAAACCTAGGTGTTTAGTCCAACTATAAGGGTGGTCCATCCATCAGGTATCCACTAATGAGGAGATCAATTTTGTGGCATTGAACAAGATTTGAAGGGGAACTTAGGTGGATTTATAAAACACCACAAATGTACCTTGATAGATCATATGCACCTTGATCCCATTATTCACAAGTGACATTGATAGTGTTAGAAATAGATTGAGAATATTCCCATCACAAGATGCCATTAAGAGTAGGATCCACATTTTCATGTCCTTGAGAATTAATGTTATAGATTATATTAACATCCTCATCAACATCAATAGGTTCTACAAAGGGGGACCCTTGGTTATTATTTAGAGGTATAACTACATGATGAGTGTCATTATCAAAGATAATATACCTCTTCTTTAAATGTAAGTCAACATTAATTGAATAACACTAAGATCGATGCAAAAGATTAAGAAGTCATTAGCTTTAGCAAGCTTGATTGCCTCAAAATCACCCTTAAATGCAATGCCCAAAATGTTGATGGTGGCATCCTTAAGAATGCCTATGGGTAGTGTGTGAGTCATGTTGGATATGAAAAAAAACATGGAGAGGGTTTCAAAGTGGGGCTCACCCTATGTTTCTAGACATCTTTGGTTAGAATATTAACTTCCATGTTAATGTCTACTAGGATGTTAATGGATCATCCAGCCATCAATGGATGCATTGACAAGGACATCTTTGCCACATTTGGGGTTTGATTGAATATGGTTCTTTAATCATCATGCATGGTTCAAATGATGGTCCTCTAAAGTCTTTGTCACTTTCTATCATACACAAATCTTGAGGAAAGGAATAATGTCTTCATTAAGGAATAGTTTACATAGCTCCTAGAAATCATCATACCCTAAGTCCATGGGTACCATATCTCATTACATCTCAATTTGCATTTTAGCATCCTTATCCTTTAAGAACTCAATTTCAAATTGTAGCTCCAAGAATAATACCATTGTATCATGCAATGGTTATTTATATCATTGAGCATCAAGATAGTTTTGTGCATGAGGCTCTTCATATTGCACCTTTTTAACAAGTGAATTTAAGATTAGTTGTGAATGAACACCAATCTATGTTTTAATATTGACCATGGGTCTAGATGCTGGAGTGGTAGGGAAAGGTCTCCGTTATAAGATTTTTGGAAACATGTATCAACTGACACCATTATTATTTCATTCCTTAGTAATGGTAGCATACAAATTTAAACATTATTCTAGGTGATCATTTTTACAAAAGGCATAGGTTAGAGAAATCATGAAATCATGCTAGTAGTGGTTTGGAGAATCACATTTTCAGTATGTCCTAAGTGGAAAATTATCATTTCCACATCTATTTCCACACCCTCAACCTCTAAAAGATCAACCTCCACTAGCCTCTTGGTTGTTAGCTATGTAAGTTTGGTGCATACCTCATGTGTATGCTTCATAAATTTCATTAATGACATGATAGTCATTGGTATCATGTGTATATGTATCACATATTTTATATTATAATGACACTTTAGCTTGAGTGGTGTGTTAAACCAAAGGACTACTCTTTACATCATGATATCTTTTGTAAATTTCATAGGCTTGTTTCAATACAACATGAATATTCCTCCATGGATAATTATTATTGTTATATCCTTCCACTTTGTATTCAATGAACCACAAGACATTGTGGGTGTCATGAGCATTATTGGTCACAAGATTCTCTAGATGAGAATCCATCACAGTAATCTGATAGTCTATAAAGGGGTTGATTCTCATATCCATACTTCTCATGGCTTCATCATGGAGCGAATCTCCTAGTGCCTCACACTACTTAATTAAAATCTTATGAGATAAGGCTAATCAAAATGGAAATAATAGACCTCCCACAAACCACTAATCATGTTCTTCTAAGTTAAACTCAAATTATAGATTTTAAAGAAACATTTTTAAATGCACATCATATGTGTGCACACTTTCAATGAGATCTTGATTGATACATTTTAAGGAAATAATAGTTTTTTTCTCAAATTTAGGGATATCAAATTCTTGGATAAATTCAACCTCTAATAATTCATAAATCACAAATTCTTGTTGAGGATAAAATTTATAGTAGCATTCATGCATGTGATCCAATAAAGTAATGGCAAAATGGGTTACCTTTCACTCTAAAAAAGTTATACCTTATGCTT
Source organism: Torreya grandis (assembly GCA_037957365.1). Classification (NCBI taxonomy): domain Eukaryota; kingdom Viridiplantae; phylum Streptophyta; class Pinopsida; order Cupressales; family Taxaceae; genus Torreya; species Torreya grandis. The sequence continues at coordinate 1,637,693 of JARHVA010000254.1, read as the reverse complement.
TTTATATGATTTCAAATTTTTGAACATGTTCTTCTATATTTTAAACACCTTGATATTTAGGTAAGTGAAGTCTCATTTGATAGTATACTATGGGTGTATTAGGTGGTTATCATGGACCTTGCTATGGTGTTCCTTTAGTTTCTCCTAAACCCTAAAGTGATGGTCTACCAATGCCTCCTACTTTGTCACCTGATCCTCTAGATCTAGTAGAACCACCATTGGTATTGCCTTTTGTGCCTCTTATAACAATAAGAGCACAAAGATAATGAGAACTAAGGGAGGTTGATTAGTTATTATTGGTCTTAGAGTCTACCTAATGGTTAGATTTGGTATACTGGACATTCCAAAGTGAGATGTAGGTCATTATTATAATAGAAAGGTAAAGATAAATTGTAAATTGTTAACTTAATCCTACACTTCTAGAGACTCCTCTATGGTTTCAATTTTAAATTCAACTTCAGATTTTGTGATAGTAGTATCCAAATTTATAACAAGAATTATATCAAATGAAAATGCATGAAGATATGATGTAGTAAGGTAATTGGGTTTATTTGGATTGGGTCTTTTTTATCAATGTTTATTGTATTTCTTCCATGCATACCTCTACCAATGAAGGGCATAAATCTATGGTTAGGGAGTACTCAACATGCCTTTCCACCCTCCTATGGATTCTCAAAGAACTTTTAATATCCTCTTGTATGCCTATGGGATTACTACCTCTCATATCCTTATGTATGGATTCATCATACTTTATCTTCCAAAAGTATCATTGTCCAAATTTCATGCTGGACTACTAATTTGATACCTGATGCATACCCTTCCATTTCCCCACTAGTCATGTTGCTCATGAAAAAAATATTCTAGCCATCTATGGAGAAGTTCTCAAGCCAAGAATCAACCATAATATTATTAATCTCTGAATAAAATTATTTGAGATACCTCCTACATGGTTCCCTCAAAAATTTGAATCGCGCTTCTTCTAGACTAGAATATGTAGAGGCTGCATATATATATATATATATATATATATATATATATATATATATATATATATATATATATATATATATATATATATATATATATGCAGCATTCCCTTCCACCAAACACATATCAATCATGTCCAATAAATTTCTAACTTAAATAAGTTCATCTAAAATTATACTGACCATGAAGCCTTTTTCTCATAATTTCTTGAGCATACTTCCACATATTCCAAAATCCAAGCATGTAAGTAAATGGGTAATTATACAAAGAATATTTCATAAAAATAATAATATATGTGCTACTCTACCCATGCATGTGAAAAAAATCTTGGTTCAAGATATAGGAGCATAAATTTCTCTTCTATAGCATTAACCCACCACTCAAAATTTTCTAAAGATATATGTTTGAGACTTTTTATACCATCGTGCCAACTAGTGCAATGGGTCTCAACAACAAAACCAAAAATGTTGGGTCTTTTATCTTAGCTATGCATAACTAAGTATTATCTATGTTTCCAATATAAATAATATGCCAATGACCTTATGCAGTGGCATATCACATGAGGAGTAACCTCACATGCTTACTGGAGTTTCATAGCTTGGATCGATCCTCATCAATTCTACTATATGATGGTGGTTAGAAAACTCTATATTACTTGGGCATTTAAATTACTATATTTTGTCATTTTTACTACCAATGTTAGTCTAGATCCAATCATTTGATAAATTCATATAATTAATATCATAAAGTCAAAGTTAACACTATATAATTCAACACATCATGATTTGTAGTCAAAATATTCTATTGTTTCTATTATATAAGATTACAAGGTGCTTCCTCTTTACACTCTCTCTTTAGTTCTATATTGAGAACCATTTCACAATTATAGTATTAACAACATATCTATCAATTTAGCCATGGTAAAAAAACTTCCTAAAATAAGGATAAGGGTTATTTATACACAATTCAACCCCTCACCTTTGGTTAATACTAAAGTGATGACTAACCAACAACTATTAACAATAATGAGTCCTGGAGAGCCATTACAATTAATTCTTATTGACACCTAACTATCCCTATATACCCTCTATATGTTATAAATTTGTGTTCATGTTCATCTTATTTCATATACAGGTGATATATTTGTGATCTTATTAAATATTTACTACTTCCTCAAATTACTTTATAACCACCTCCACTGCTTGTGCTCTTGTCTTAGTATTGCACTTCTATGAATCCTATGTATTCTGCTCATTCTTTGCTTATCTTTTACAACTCTCCCTTTTGTGCCAATGTCTTCCATGTTATTCCCTTATGTTTATCTCTTATATACCATGGTCCTATGTGCCTACTCTTGCACCCTTACTCTTCCATGCTTATGGATCCAAAATTCTTATAATATATTATAAAAAATTGGTGTCCAACATGATGGTTGTATCATCAACTTATATAACTAGAATCAAATTCTCCCCCTCTTTCTCCTTAAATTAGAGGTTTTGATAATATGGACTCTATTGGACTCCATGATAAATGAGACGCTCATAAATCTTGATATGCTAGGCTTAGGAAGTGTTTTTGAGACCATAAACAAACTTGATAAGTCTACAAACCATTTTTATTGACTAGGTGAGACAAAACTCTTTGGTTGGGTCATGTAGACCTCCTAGGCACTTTTTACGTCCATTATATGGTTTTTTAATTTGAACTAAGTATCCATAGAAATGACCATTATTATAGTTTTCATATTGGTTATGGGAGAAAACTTTTCCTCATATTCAATGCATTATTTTTATGCATAGCCATTTTCTACAAGTATTTCCATGTACTTATCAATGCTTTAATTTTATTTGTACTTGCTCTTAAAAATCCCCTTACAATTTATAAACTTATTCCCTATGGAATATATACAAACTACCATGTATTTTTATTCATTAGTGAATGATACTCTGCTTCCATGGCCTATTTTTAAGAGTTTAAATCTTAAGCTTCATGAATTGATAAGAGTTCAAATGATTTTGAAAATGTGCTCATAATAGATAAATTCACCTCTTCACGAGCCATGATATGATACCTTGGTCTTGAAGATGTTTGGGAATCCATCTAATTTAACGTCTCTAATTATAATTGTATACTACTTGGGCATACGTTGAATAATATTAGTGGGTGATGGATCTATAGGACATGGATTAAAATCATCTTTGTCCTCATCCTCACTACCATTATCAAAATTAAAAATGTTTACATGACTAAAAATTCTATCAGGTGCATGTGTGGATAATGGATTGGGCTCACCCTTCTCATCAAATACAACATCTCCATTGCTATATAACTTCTTGGTCTTAGGATCCATGAGTTGGTATGACTTCGACTCTTCATTATACCTAAGAAACATACATTCTAAAGTTTTTTCAAATTTTCCTCCTCTTCTTTGGAATGTGGAAGTAACATTATCCAACTCAATATCCCTCACTCTAGTAGATCTTGAATAAAGTGATTTAATTGCATATAGCTGTGAATTTAGTGCCCTTTGACATGATGTAAATTAGAATACTCATTGTCTCTATGCCATTGAATATTTGGTTGGTCTTCTATAAATGGTTTTAGAGGGGGTTATATAGCCATGTTAACTACATCTAACATATAAAATACTACCTTAATAGGTTCATCAAGGTCATTGAAGAATCTATTTTGATATTGATTTATTTGAAGAGGTGGTTTTTGTAATGTAATGGTTGGAGTAGATGGAGTATTTTGAATAGGCGGTGGTTACACTATTTTCATATGTCTATATTATGTTACTCAATTTCCTAAATTATTATTATTTTTATAAATGGCTTTAGTATTCTTAGATGTGTTGGCTTATGCTTGTGGTGGAGCCCAAGCTTTTACTTGATTTTGAGAATAGATCTTAACTAGGCCTTTGTCTATAGTTGTCTTTTTAATTTGCACTCCTTTATATATAATCTCCTTGAATGTGTTAGCACAATGGATTATCAAGTTATGAGCCACATCTAAATTCAAATTCTAAGTGAAAATATTTTCTAGTTGTTTATCAAGAAGATTGTGTGGAAAATGACTAGCCAAGGTTCTCCATCATTATAGGTAAGCATAAAATATTTCCCAACCATGTTGTTTATCACTACACAAGTCAACCATGGTCAACTCATTTTATATGATGTAGGATAAGTGTGTTACAAAAAATTTAGATAAGTCATCAAAGGTGATGACAAACCCTTTTTCCAAGTGTAGAAACCATTTCAAAGCTTTTCCACCCAAATTGCATGGAAATAAGTGAAGTAAATGGAAATTGTTGTAGGTTACCTCCTAACAAGCCATAAAGAAATATTTTGAGTGTTCTTAAAGATCACCCTTTCCTTTGTATTTATCATATTTAGGCACCTCAAAATGATACAAGAAAGGTACTTGATGGATGCTCATGTCAAATGGATATGGGCATATCTCATCAAATTTGTACCTTTTACCCTAATTTCTTACTTGGAATTTAGAACATCTTTTATGTATTGAAATTAATAGAGAGTGGGAACATTAAGGGATATATGAGGTGTATTTTCATGACTATTTAGAGTGAGTTTAGCTTGATTTAGATAAATAAATGAATTAGGATTAAGATAAGTTGTAACGGATACCCTTTTAGTTGAGTTATTAGGGTTGCTCATCCTATAACTGATATTATATTGTTGATAGTGTATATGTTGTTGTTTAATAACATTAAGGGGTGGATTAAAAATATACTATTATTTTGGAGGAATTTTTTTTGATATAATGCAATTTGTTATGGGAAAGTAGGACTTTGTCACAAAGAAACTTGTTGTTGGAAAGTGTGAATTTATTAAGTAGAAGGGAGGACTTGTAGATTAATAAGATTTTATTGAGGTTAAATCACAATCCACTATCAAGGTGGAGGATTTGAAACTTGTTATTTTGTATTTGATTTGGTTTTATAGAATGGGGGGTTATTAAAAAATTATTATTGTAAACTAGAATAAGTAATATGGGTGTTAAGGGGAATTTGTTTTATTTTCAAAGGGATCTGTTATTAACTATACACAAGTTGTTGAGGGTTCAAAGAAAATTGTTATGAACTAGAATTAATGTGTTGAGAATTACTAGAAACATGATATTTCAAAATAGAGGAAGGTTTTAGGAATTATAAATAATTTTATGTTAAAAATTAGAGTAAGGGACTTGTTAGGAACTAAGAATAACTTGATGTGGATTTGGTAATACTTGTGGTGGAATGTTAGCTTATAGTAATGGATCCATAAGAGGTGTTTGTTCAAGAGATGTAAAGTGATATATATTATATAGGAGATTAGATAAAGGATATCATTATTATTTCTCAATGGGAAGGTCTTGTTCCATAGGTGGAGGATTGTTTAGAGAAAAATCAAATAGGTTAACAACTACAAAGGCCATAAGTTGGCTAGCCTATTGTAGTTATACAATGTTAAGTTGGATATTCATAATGGGATCTACAAGTTATCCCTTTCCTTTGCTTGACAATTATAGAACTTGACTAAATTTTTTTACAAGAACTTATCCATGAGTGGAATTTGGCTTAGGAGGTAACTCATCTATTTGGACATGACTATAAACCTCTTCAGTTCTGAGTGGTACCTCTTCATATGCAAGTTGATATACTTCCTCTTCTTGATTTTTATTATCTTATAAGGACCCAAATGGATCATACAACCAACTCACCTTAAAATTGGTTTTATACATAAACCCACTTCTTGTTGAGTTGATATGACCATATGCAACACTTAGTTTCAAAGTGGAATTGTCAACTAGATAAATGATGTGAAGTCAGATTGTGATTTGAAATGGAGTTGGAATATCTCATGACCAATGTATAAGATTCAATTTTGAATTTATCGAGATAGAATGTTAATAGTAGAATATAATTTGATTTTAATTGGAGTGAAATTATCAAAATACCAAGAATGAGTTATTAAATGTCATTAAACCAAATTTGATCTTGAAAATTGGAAAATAAATAATTTTTGACATAACCCTTCAGTTTGATTCAAGTTTAACTTTTAGAATTGACTTGAGTTTAAAGTTGACTTTAGAAAACTTTTGAAAGTTGAATTTAGTTGACTTTGATTAATTTTTTAAACTTTGACCTTTGTTAACATTTGAAATTCTACCTTTGTTGATCTTTTAAAAGTTGACATTAGTCAATCTCATATTAGAGTTATAATTTTGGTTCAAACCAAAATTGAATGGGAATTGTTCTAAAACTAATAGCATAATGGTATAATGGGGACAAATTAATACCAAATGGGTAGCATAATTATTAGAAGGTAACAAAGATGAATACAAAATGGGGTAGAGTAACACCTTACTAAGTGAGTCTAAACTTACAATGTTTTTGACATATGTTTTTTTAAATTATCTTAACATGTAAATGTGTGTCACATTGAAACATAAGTATAAGATGATAAATAGTCAATAACACATATTTAGAATAAGACTTATCTTTAATGGAATAATAGGTGTGTAATATAACTACATTTCACATAAATAACTCATTTAAAGTGGTGACATATTAGTTTCATCTAACCCTCACTTTGAGTAGTACACCATGAAATATTGGGGGAGGTTGGTTTCCCTTGCACTACAAGTTATTTACTACCAAAGGTCTTAGTCGAAAATTTTTACATGGTGATTCTAAATGTCCTTGACATACCTTGCAGTTTATGAGGCTCAAAATCCATTGAATAATAAAAAATGGTAAATTTACAAGAAGGTCTAGTCCTTTTATGATCACTTTAGTTGTAAAGGTCTTAGTGAAGTGCCATTGACAATTTGAATTATGATGGTGAGGTATGATAGAGTAGCATTAATTTTAAACCCATTATTATCATGAAAAAAATTATGGGGAATTTTTTTATTCTCTTAAAGATAACTTCCCATGATTATATTCCTCATCAGATGTACAAGGTTGGTATGTATGCTAGGAGATGAAACCCCAAACACTGTGGCCTAATAACTCATGAGAAGGAGATGAAATCACTTCGCACAGTCAACAAAGAAGAAATTAAGATAAATATAATCCATATGTTTTTGGTCACCTAGACTCCTTAAAAGGGGAAAGGGGAAACATACTCAAGAGATTATTTATAGGAAAATAAGTAAAGTTAATATGAAAACAAATCAAGAAAGAAGTCAAGTTCTATTAAAACACCAAATAGAATTTTTGGTTCTTTGACTAAGCACTAAAGTAAAATGTGAAGAAAGTTAGGAGTTTGAAATGTTGTCCTTGATAAATGTGTTAAGTTGAAAAGTTGATTGCTTAACTCACAAGATAAAGATACAGTTGATCCCTTCATTTAGTATAGTGATCCCACCATTTAGTAGGGTGATCATGCCATTCTAAAAAATCCAAAAATAGTAAATAAGAAACTAGTGATTTTACCTATTAGCAAGGTAATATCACTAATTTTTAGGATGATATCATCATTTTACAAGATGTTTCCACTAATATCATAAAATGACAAAAATAAGTATATGTAAAATGTAATATAAGTGATCCTTCCATTCCATGGGATGATCTTGTCAATTTGAATGTTGTTCTCATCAATTTACAGGTCATTCTCATCAATAGGGTTTTTGATCTCATTGTTTTATAGTTTGAATGTAGCATAGTCATCTTCTCATTTTTTAGTGACATATTTCTAATATATATAACATTATTTCCATTTACTAAAAACACATAGAGATAAAAAAAAGTAGTGCTAGAGTGATATTTCTATTACACGGGTTGATACCACCAATTATGGGTAGTAATCTCACCAAAATGTAGGGTGATCCTAATGATTATAAAAAAAATGAAAACATAAAAAATATCTATAAAAAGTGATAAAAAGGTAAAAAAATGATCATTTTTAGAATTTAGAAGGTCTAGGAATGTTCCCAAGAAAATTATGGGGTGTATGGATCCCATTGAGTATTTCAAATGTAGATTACAATTACAATAGGGGTAGTTCATTTCAATTTATTCAAATAGAAACAAATAAATAAATGTAACACCTCAAGAATAATCCCTTAGATTGGGTAAGGTCTAGGAGAATATAAAAAAATAGAAATACATACACACATAAGCTATACCTTTCTAATGGATTGGTTTTCCAAGTTAAATTTAGGTTTATTTGATCCCATATTTTAGAGCTAGGAGTCTTTATCAATGTCATTTATTAATTCTAATGAAATATCCCATTATCTACAAGTGGTTTGGTTGAGGAATGGAAGATATGTTAAATATTTTAAATAGACTTCCACAGAGTTTCTTTGCACAAAAAATCTTGTTTGTAGGATTAAGGTGCACCTTTTATGTATAGATTGGCCATATTGATTATAGTTTTTGGATCAAGATTAATGATTGGTGGATAATCAATAAAAACTTGGGTAATAAATGTCATTAATATTTTGGGCTTGGATCAACATTAATTAGGCATCTCTTGTATTTATGCATTTATGTTGATGTTTTCTTGTATTTATGCCAATGTTTAACAACTTTCAAAGTGATGTCATGATGATATCAAAATTCAAATATTTTTTGAATATTTTAATATTACTTAACTGTAAATTCAGCCAATTTCTATGGATTTTTTGCCTATCCATTTGATTTTATTTTATAGGCTAATTAGTCCAGATTAGCTTCCATGTGATCTATGCAATATCAAAATTTAACTATTTTTTCTAGGTAATTACCTTAGAACATTGATTACAAAATAAAAATTTGTATTGGAATGAATTATATGAATATTATAGTTGGTTAAGATGCATTTCTCCAATCAGAGATTCCCCTATGTGTTTCAGAATATGAATCAAGTGTGTGGGTGAAATTGGGTGTTTTAATGATTTTTAACCTGAATTATGCATTATTGTATAAATATATTATGAGTGTAAATTTGACATGAAAGTGATGAAATTAGAGTGTCTACAAGATTTATTAAAAAAAATTATTATTATTATTATTAACTGAGAAATATAGTCATTTAGACGTATCAATATTCAGCCCATTTGTATAGTATAATAGTGAAGTATTTAGAATGTGTATTCCTTTTCAATTTATATTTGCTTAAGGGACCTAGAAGTTGTAGTGAACTATTATAGGGCACATTTTGGATCCCAAGTAAAACATAAAAAAGGAAATTATTTTAATTCATCTTATTTGATATTATTATGTGGTTTTAATATTATAAACATTAAAATTTGTGTATGAGTGTAAGTAATATAACTTGGAAATTACTATTTGGGATAAAAATATAAACATCACTGTAGCTATCAAGCTTATATTATTTTAGGTATATTATATTTCATTGATGTATGGCTTTGGTAAACTTTTATATGAACATATATGACATAAAACTATATTTATTTAAAAAGTTATTTTTTAGTATTTGTACCTTTCATATTGAATTATTATGATGCTAAAATATAGTGAATACCTTCATAAAGTATATTTTAGTTGTTTTAAACTATTTGGTATGTATTACTATGTGTATTAAATCATAAATACATCAAATCCACAAATCAATCTAGCTTAGACCAAAAACATCCTACTTAGAATTCTGATTGGGGATACATTAGATAATCAAGAACATGACCAATATGTGGACCCACTAGACAAAATTAGGGGATATCTTATCACAAATAATATCACTAGGGAGGGTTAAAAATCTTCCAATAAATAAAAACTATGCAATAACCCTAACTAAGTCATATGTTTTCATATTCACTATAATAATAAGTAAAGCAAAGAAAACTAATCTAGTGCTCACCAAAGCTTGTGGCACAAAGTTGGGGTTATCAAATAAAAAAGAGTAAACTTTTATATAATAATAATAATATGAAGCTATGTATAGGTAAAACCCTAATTCATGGATAATAATAGTAATATTATTCAAAATCCATTACTTATGTTACTCCTATCTATTAAAGAGAGGAGTAAATTTAGAGATACTTACTTGGAAGACAAATCAATAAAGAATCAATATATCCCTTGGCCAAAGGTGATTTTCAAGAGGTTATTTTGGTTTTTAAGGATCACTAAGAAAGGCCAAAACATCCAATACTTCTGTACAAGACTATATTCTCCAAGTAGAAACCCTACGCTAAGACTCCTTAAGTAGAATGGTGGAAGAGAAGATTGTAAATAAGAATAAATGAATATTAACTCTTGTTTTCTCTCTAATAATGATGAAATGGATTTTTTATATAGGTGGATCTAACCCTAAACCTTTCTAAAAAAAATTATTTATAGGGTCGACCCAATTGACCTAGTATTATTATTGATAAAAACTCACTAGGTCATTGGCTAGGTTAGCCAAGAGCTGACCTAGACCCTAAATGAGTTTTTCCAATAAGAGTACAAGGAAAACCATATTTACCTATTCATTTAGACCATAAAAATGTATTTTAGGTTAGGAAAAGTCTCATGATGGTGGTAAAATATTGGAGGAGTGTGAAAAATAGTAGTAATAGCTTAGGGAATGTTTTCTGGACAATAATCATGTGAAGCACCAATATATTAGAGGTAAAATCATTGGGAGGGTGGGGGGATTAATTAGTGAGCCCAGATATTATAAATTAACCTATAATCCTTTAAAAATCTTAATCAATACATACATTTATGAGGCATACACATCATTCATAGCAATGAACAAGAAAGATAATGCAAGATCAAGAATATAACACATGACATACATGGGAAACTCTCTTGGGGGAGAAAACCCACTAAAACCTAAAATTGGAATACTATCCTATAATAATAATATCCAATTTATAAAAAATTCAACTAATCAAAAATCTACAATCCCTACTTAGTGAGACTACAATCCCATAAGGTGCTACAACACCTGTCTAGCTGAGCTACAAAAAAAACTAGATTTTTAGTAAATTTGACCTTGTAAGGAGGAGGTAAACCCCTTATATTATAATCTACCAAAACAACACCTATGAAGAAACAAACACACACACACACACACACACACACACACACACACACACACACACACACACACACACACACACACACACACACACACACGCACACACACGCACACACACACACACGCACACACACGCACGCGCACGCACGTGACGCACGCGCATGCACGCGCACACACACACACACACACACACACACACACACACACACACACACACACACACACACACACACACACACACACACACACACACACACATGAACTAATGTCTTCAACACCTAATGATGGATCTCTAATTATCACTCTTCACCTTCGTTCATACTCAATTTGTAAGAGCACTATTCTACCAATAAAATTATGACCTATAGCTCATAAAAATAGTACTCAATATATTATAATCTTCAACTCATCCATAGGGAACTCTTCCCCTCCTTAACTCCATAATACATGCATAATCCTCTCTCAAATCTCTCCTAAGTCTCTCAATCGAGTCTAGAAATCACCATCTTTGATTTCACTATTTATAAAGAATATATGGTCAACACCATCATGGTCAGTCATTAGGCATACCATAACCATTAATTCATCTATCTCATCAAGCCACATCTCAAAAAAATCTTCATAGGTTTACCAAAGCATCTATGGGTCACCCTTAAGCAACTACACCTTTTAATAAGGTCCTTGTAGCTCTTATAGGTCTCATGGAGACCTATTAACTCATTTAACACATATTCAAATAAAAAAAGAACATAAAACCACTTCCAAAATCATAAGCCCATACTAAATGACCCCTTATTTTTCCTCAAATTCTTACAGTCATCATTGTACTCTATGTGCAAGCTTAATGAACATTATGTGCGCATAGTCACCTGAATGAATACACAGTTAAATTATAAAACTTTTTTCATACTTCATATGATTGTTCAAACCTCTATAATGCACAAATATGGCTATAATGGAGTATAAAATATGATCCAATAGTTAATTCATCAATATATATTGAAATAACATCAAAACAAGCTTGAACAATCTTCTCGGGTCTCTTGCAGGACATGTATGAAAACATAATCAACTTTGAACCTTCATAAATTTGACTATGAATAATTTTAAACCATAAAATTAATATTTAAATATTCTACCACTTTTATTTTTACACCAGGAGAAAATTATTTATATATTGAAAGATATATCCAAAATATAGAGCACTAGTTTTTCTTTTGCAAATTCAAATATTCAAATCCAAATGGTCACAGTTAAACCTCGAACAACATGTTCACATATTGTGTCCTATATACTCAAATTAAATACACAACATAGATATTATTATATGAATATAAACCTTTAACACATAATCTACCAATTCCAAACATTAAACCTTTAACATGTTGACCTCATCTCATGCACTCTTGCAATGTTGACTCATCATGCACTATAGATCTCTGCAGATCAGTCAAGGCTTTAAATTATAGTGCTCACCAATTGATCTTGATTAGAACTCCCATGATCATGAAACCTGAAACCATATCTATACTTCCTAAATTATTGGATCAATGTGATCCATCAATGTTTCTCAAACTTTAAATTATGCAAAAATGACTATGGGAACCTTGCTTATCTGCTTGAAAGGCCAAATTTTCACAATCATATATTTTACCTCACTCACTCTCATGTTCTAAAATTTGGACCATATGATCTACTAACATAGTATAATATAAAATTTTATCAAATTTATATTAAAACTCTTACATGTGTGATATAATGGCATTAAAATTCTCACTCATAGAACTAAATATGTCAAATTATCTAGAAGGCTAAATTTGAACATGCATATCTTTTTCTGTGATTAAAATATTGACCTAAAAATTGTCAAAAATTAACTAAGAACAAAAATAAACAAACCCATATGATCATTTTTTTTAAAAATTTACACACGTGTGATATATGCCATCACCAAATTATTTACCTATTTCTTGCCTCATGCAAATTTGGCTAAGTATGGTAAAACACTGTCAAAATGCCTGGGAGCCCAACTTTGTACGTACATGTATTTTGACATGATTAGGTACATGAACTTAGATTTAATTCATAGTAATTATTGACTAATTTAATCACAACCATATGACCAAATCCCCCTAACTCATCCACATGTGGCAATGGTGATTTCATCAAACTACCTACTCAAATTTTATACCACTAGACCCAAAATGTCCAAATCATGACAATGATCAACCAAATGAAATAAAATCATGAACATATGTACTAAATATTATAAAATATCTTCAATACATTTTACAAATGCTCAATACTCCATAATCATCTCTAAACATCTCTAACCATGCCAAAATAGAATATCAACCAATCATACTTCAAGCATACTAAGATAAACAGATTGCACACTTTGTCATTGTCACTTATACTATCAAGGATATTCATCCACTCAATTAAAAACCTTCATAACATCATTTGAAACTCTCCAAAAATCTCCCCATTTGTCATTTATTTCAACAACCATCATAAATAGCAATATATAGCTCACCTTCCTTCTCACTCTCCAAGCACTCTCATAATAAGAACTTTCTCCCCCTTTGACACAATGACAAAGTAGGCACCAACTGATATAGAGGACATAAAAATAATAATAATAAGAGAGTACAATATTTTAAAGATGATAGAAACTCTCCCTTACCTTGAACCTACCACTTCTTTCCTTGACAACTTCCTCTTGTTCCATGCCAACACTCTCTTCAACCAAGCACTGCAGTCAATGAAGAAAGAACATGAAAAATAAAAAAATAATAATGTAAATCACCAAGAATAATCTAATATGGACTCACCATAATATTTATAATCCATTACTCAGCTTCATCATCTTTAAATCTCCACACATCATGAAGAACCACCACATATGCTTACTAACCTTCTCTCTCAAGATACCACAAAGAACACCAATAGAAATTCATGCCACTCACCAAATAGGAAACATGCTCTCAATAAACTTGATAACTCTCCTTGAAAAAAACATACTTTTATACTTTGGATAAATTGAGAAAAAAATACTCTTCTTCAAACTAGGCATGTCTAGCCTCCTTGTAGCCTTGCCTAGAACTTACAGAGCCCATATTTTTTAGTAGACACAACTTCGGGATCTAAAAATTCATATCTAGATCATTATCATATTCTACCTAAATCACACCAATTTTCACCATCAAGATAATCTTATGTAACATACTTCCTTCACAAACCTATTAGATAATTAGGCTTCCATCTTGACAAAAACATGAATAAATTGAGAACCACAAATATTAAAATCTCTATGAAGCTTGATTTGAAAACCCATTTAGCCCATTCAACAAATTAAGAATCCTTAGACTTAAACTAATAAGGCAAACCACTTTTTTATCATAGCCTAAAACCTTAAAAACTTAAAACAAACAAGGTTAACAAAACTCCTTCTGGTTAACACACACCTCTAAAACTTCTTCCATACCTAGAGACATCCATCATACATTTATAGACTAATATTTAAGCCTTCACACCATTTGGAGGCTTAACTTGCTATAATCCATTTTAGGCATGCTTGCCCTTAAGCCAAAAACTAAGAAAATTGATAACACAAATATCTTCAATTGGCACAAACATACCTTCAAACCTCCAAAACACCTATATCACATCAAAAATAAATTCAAATAATGTTATGAGCACCAAAAACTTCTTGATATTTCATCAAAACCATTATGCCATCTAGAAACACCCATTTTGACCCTGCATAATAGCTCCTTCAAAGATTAAGCTCATGAACTTGTTGCTCCCCCTTAACCAAATACCTTTTAAGATAAAAAAAAGTCTTTTTTTATATTGAAAATATATAAACCTTATCCACACAAACTTTTTTATCCTTAAGAAAAGATCTCTCCTAAGAAGCATAGGCAAAGACACCCTACTTCACAATATCATAGAGAAGAAACATGCTCAACCACAACAACATTATTTTTCTCTTCTAAGATTGAATTGATAATACACAGAGACAACAAATATTCATGACATAACTTTTCATATGAATAATCCACCTTGTAATTAATGTTCTTTGCATGATACATGCTCATAAATAGCATAATATTCACTTGGATCCATACATACCTCAATACTAGCTTCAATAAACACCTTGGTCTTCTCTTTGAGCTTGGTCTCTTCACTCACAACATGAGAAAATAATGAGATCCCTTGGCACTCCCCCTCTTCAAATTTTGAAGCATTCTCCATCATAAAAAATATATTACTTGGACCTACAGTCTCATCATGACTCACACTTTTCAACTTTGGATTCCATGTGTTAACATGCCTTCTTTCATGCACTCTAGGAGCTTGATTAAATCTATTCTATCTTGTAGGCCTTTGCTTATAAAATATAACAATGTGACCTCTCTATTGACAATTGAAGCACACTATACCTTCTGTAAGAAACGTATCTTACCAAACCTTATTTGGACTAAAAATTGAAATGTGTCTTATGTCATGAAAAATAAAACAACCTCTTCTTTTTAAAGATGACTCACCTATTAAATAAATACCCCAATCATAGATCCATGCAAACTCATTTCTAATATGTCTCTCACATTCTCTATCCCTATGACCAAATTTATTACATGTGTAATAGTAACCATTAAATCTTGAAAACCTCATGGCATTTGGCTATCGAACTAATTTGTGTTTACTCTGCTAGCACCTTCATTCCTTGTTTGATGATTTGTATTCAAATTATGATTGTCCTAGTTCACATTAGTCTTCATATTGTCTTGAATTACAATATTTTTTTCTTCTTCATATCCAAGACTAGTTCTATCACTAACATGCTTTTAACTACTCAAAATATTATATAGATCATAAGATCTCTTTTCAAATATCAAAAATGTATTCACCTTATTATATGTATTTTCTAACTTGACAATTGAGATGCTTGATCATATCTTCATGATCCTTGGTGTCTTCATTCATTATTTCCTCATACACACTAAATCACTTCTCTAAGTCATTTATTTTATATTTCATCTTCTTATTAATCTTCTTCTCATTCTTCAATTCTTCAAGAGCATTCATCAATATAGTCTCACAGTCCACCTCATCTTCATCATCATTTGAATCACTCCAAGTAGACACCTTCTAATCTGAATAAATTGTTTCCTCAGCCATGAATAGGGATTCATCTTCAACAAGACCATCATCTTCATGATCATATTCTGAGTCACCATCTTCACTCTCATCTAATGAGTTGCAATATTCTTTGGTGTAGAGACTCTTCCTATTTTTTAAGGACTTCTTGTTGATATACTTTTTAAAGAATCTTTCTTCTTGTATGTCTTCTTATCTTCAACTTGCTCATAATCATTCTCTTCATTATAATTCTTATCATGTATATGAGGGAACTTACAAGTAAAATTTCTTATCTTTCCATAGTTAAAACATTTGAAGGGTAGTTTACCCTTATACTTCCTTGATCATGTGGTCAATTTAATAGTAATCAAAGTAATTAGTTCATCCTCATCAATGTCAAATATGTCATCTACTTGGTTTTCTTACCTTAGAACTTCTTTTTAGGTTTCATCATTGTCTTGAATATAAATTTTTTCTTTGGTGGTATATCATCACTTACTCTCATCTCATATGCATTAAGGGTGCCATGCAATTGGTCCATATTTAACTGAGTAAGATCATGACTCTCTTCTATAGCAGATAATTTTGGATCAAACTTGAGAGATAGAGACTTTAATATATTTTGGACTATAGTAGCCTCTTCAATGTTCTCTCCAAGACCTATAATGATATTCACAGTCTCATTAACTCTGTACACAAAGGATGCCACAAAATCTTCTTCCTTCATCTTGAGACTTTCAAATTGCCTTCTTTGAGTCTACAACTTAGCAAGCTTGACCTTTGAATCTCCTTCATAAATGATATAAATTTTATCCCATATCTCTTTAGCTGATTTGAAATGTATTACTTTGGTGAAATTAGTCTCTATATGCCCACAAGTGATGGCATTCATTGCCTTAGAATTATTTTCAAATAGCTTCTTGTCTAGAACATTAGGTGAAGGAGTACTAGGATTAACATAATCATCCAGAATAGATTTCCATACACCAAACCCTAAGGACATAATGTATGTCCTCATCTTTTCACTCCAAAAATCATATTTAGATCCATTTAACATTGGTGTTTACTTCATAGAGAAACCTCTTTGATGACTACCCATATTGTACCTTGGATCACTTTCAAGTTGTCAATCCTTTACCAAAGGACTTGCTCTAGTACCAATTATTAGAGGTATAATCACTAAGTGGGGTGTTGAATCATTGAGCCTAGATATTATAACTTTAATTCCAACCATTTAAAATTCTTAATCAATCAATACATAAATTTATGAGGCATACACATCATTCATAGCAATGAATAAGAAAGACAATACAAGATCAAGCATATAATACATGACATACATGGGAAACCCTCTTGGGGAGAAAAACCATTAGAACCTATAATTGTACTACTATCCTATAATAACAAGATCCAATTTAGACTAGCTACAACTAATCAAGGAACTACAATCCCTATTTAGTGAGACTATAATCCTACAAGGTGCTACAACACTTGTCTAACTAAACAACAACAACAACAACAACCAGAATTTTAGTAAGTTTCACCTTGCAAGGTAGATACAACCCCCTTAGATGTTGAGATACCACAACAACACCTATGAACACATCCACCTATGAATTCATGTCTTCAACACCTGATAATAGACCTCTGATTATCACTCCCCACCTTCACTCATACTCAATCTATAAGAGAACTATTATGACAATATAATTATGACCTACATTTCATAAAAATAGTCCTCAATCTATTCTAATTTTTACTCATCCATAGGTCACTCTACCCATCCTTCACTTCACAATACACACACAAGCCTCTCTCAAATCTCTCCCAAGTCTCTCGCTCAAGTCTATAAATCACTATCTTTGATTTCACTATTTATAGAGCATTTATGATCAACACCATCTTGATCAATCATTCGGAATGACTTAACCCTAAATGAATATATCTCATCAAAAAAATCTCAAAATAATATTCATATGTCGTCCAAATCATCTATGGGTCACCCTTAAGTAGGTACACCTTTTAATAAGGCCCTTGTACCTCTTATAGGTCTCATGGAGACCTATTCATGCATTTAAAATATCACCAAGAAAAAAAAGAACATATAAACACTTCCAAAAGCATAAGACCACACTAAATGACCACATAGTTATCCTCAAATTCTTATAGTCATCATTTCACTCTTATGTGAAAGCTCAATCAACATTCTATACACACAGTCACCATGAATGAATAAATGGTCAACTTCTAAAACTTTGTTCATATTTCATATAATTGGTCAAACCTTCATAATACACACATATTTTCCTCATGTATTATATAAAATTATCCAATAGTTAATTCATAAAGATATATTGAAACAACATCAAAATGAGCTCTAACAAACTTCTCAGGTCACTTGCAGGACACATATGAAAACACAGTCAATTTTGAACCATCATAACTTTTATTATACATACTTTTAACCATAAAATTCATATTTATAGATTCATATTGGAATCCTCTACCACTTTTATTTTTAAACCATAAGCAAATTCTACATATCAATATCCAAAATATAGATCACTAGTTTTTCCTTTACAAATTTAAATATTCAAATGCAAATGGTCACAATTAAACCTCAAACACCATGCTCATATCTCATGTCCTCACTACTCAGATTAAATACACACTATTAATCTTATTGTATGAATCTCAACCTTTAACACACAGTCCACTAATGCTAAATGTTAACCTTAAACATGTTGACCTTATCTCATGCACTCTTGCAATGTTGACTCATCACGCACCATTGATATTAGTAGATAAATCAAGTCTTTACCTTGTACTTCTCACCATTATATATTTATTATAACCCTTGTGATCATGACACTATCTCGCTACTTATTGACTTCTTGGAGCAATGTGCTCTATTGATGTTGCTCAAAATTTAACCTATGCAAAAATGACTATGGGAACCTTGTTTATCTACATGTAAGGCCAACTTTGCACAATCATATATTTTACCTCACTCACTCTCATGTTCTCAAATTTATATCATATGATATCCTTACATAGATTAATCCAACCATGTATCAAACTAATGTGGATGGTACATACTTGAAAATTTGGTAAGCTAGGGTGAAAAGTGATATGTTAGACTAAATGACCAAATCAAAATTTAGAGTAAATTAGGTAACCAAAAATCCAAGGCTACTAAAGAAAAAAAACTCAAACAAGTAAACCTTAGGTAAGCAAGACAAAATAATCAAATCAAACCAAGGATACATGTTAAAAATGTGGTAATTAAGCATCAATGTGAAGCAGTAACAATCCTTATTCAATCATTAATGGAAAAAAGTGTATAAAAAGGAAAACAACATTGATGAGTGAGAAGTAACAAGCCAACCTCGTTTAAAAATGGAAAAAGTACATGAAAATATAAATGGACTTATGTTTTCACAAAAATCATGGTATAAAAATGATAAATGGTAAAAAAAATCAAAGCAAGTATAAAAATGTAAATCCATGGTGTAAAGAATGAAATCCATAGTTGGTCAAACATATTACTTTTCTCTAAAAATAGATAAAAGTAAAACAAATTAGTGCTAGCATGTTTATAAGATGTGAATAAAAAGGAAGTATAGTAGATGGAAAATAGATTTAGAATCACAATTTTTTTTTTCAAGGGGGGAATTAAAATGGGTAGAGAGGAGAATGAAGGAAAAACCAAGGTAGAGGGACTCTTTATCAAAGTTTAGACACTCAAATTAGGTTTGTCAAAACAATATGACTTTCAACCTTAAGGACTCTAAATAACTTCTCCTAACCACACAAGTCTTAGGTCAACAAATGAAGTATGTAGATCATCCCATGAAGGATTATATGCATGAAAAGTAAAATATACCTACCTTCTGATAATGTGTTCCCCATTCCTCAAGACCCCTTACAAAGTCATCAGTTTACTATGAATATTGGGTACTTTCATGAAAAATTATAGCACCATAGAGATTTTTTTGTAAATTATCTTATTCTAATATACTAGCCTACTACACCCCAATGGACCTCAACTCTATTGTGAGGCTAATTATGGAGTTTGAGAGTTGATTAGAGATAAGATATGTGCTTCTAATCACGTCTTTTGGTTTTATTTTGAATTTTGATATTTTTATATTGCCTTTTGTATATCATTGTATTTTATTTCTAAATGATTTGTCTTTT
The DNA here is from genome assembly GCA_037957365.1 of Torreya grandis. Lineage (NCBI taxonomy): Eukaryota > Viridiplantae > Streptophyta > Pinopsida > Cupressales > Taxaceae > Torreya > Torreya grandis. The sequence goes on along the minus strand of JARHVA010000254.1, from coordinate 1,617,378 downwards.
AAATTTATTGATGGATTTTTCTATTCCTCCTCCATATAGATTTACAAAACAAAACATGGGTGTTAAAGATGACTTTAATTTAATTACTTGGGACTTGGTCACTAAGAGAGAGAACTCAGATAGCATGGTTTCTAAGAGTTTAATAAATTTAGGTAAAATAAAAATGATATCTTTATTTCAACCTTAATTTATCCAATGTGGAGTGAAAGGAAAGGAAATCAAGAAGAACAAAACATAAAACAATTTGAATTATTTTAAATCACAAAAAATGTGACAAAGGGTGAAAAAGTAATACAATGATAGTAAAGTGTGATTCCTTATCATAAGAGTGAGGGAAATAGAGGAAAACATGTTAACATAGATTGTTGTGCAAATTCCGTCTATCAAAAGAAGAAAAATATAAAGCTAAGAACAAAAATCAAGAACTTGTAATCATTACAAAACACATTCTAGAATAAGGAATGAGAATATGGTGATTAGATGAGGAAGTCCAAGTCCTATCCATGGTCTTACACTACAACTCATAAAATATAAATCCACGAGAGTGCCAAAATTATTGTAAAAATTAATGGGATAAGAAAATGATGGTATTTGTGAAGAAGGTCAAGTCCTATCCATGGTATTACATTACAACTCATAAAAGAGAAACCTAAGGGGTGACAAAAAGTGTGTAAAAAGTATGATAAAAAGAGGATAAAATTACATCATGAGGAATATCAAGTCCTATCCATGGTTTTACAATACAAGTCATGAGAAAAAGAGAAACCAAAAGACTAAAAGGAAAGACTAAGGTTTGTAAAAAGAGAGAACTGATGTAAAGGGTGAGAGTCAAGTGTTAGATAGATCAAATATAGAAAAAAATGAAAATAAGGGAAGAATACTACACTAATGTCTATATCAAGGATGAACATATGAGAGATAAGCTTATGTCTTGAAAGGTTTGTTAATGCTAAATTACTTTGGTATTGTACCATGTAGAATAAGAGTGGGCATTATAAGATACCCCAAAGGGTAAATGGATTTAGGGATGGGCATCACAAGATTCCCTAGAGTCTAAAATGATATGTGGGTTGGTATCTTAATATACTCCAAAAGCTAGAATAATGTGTGAATAGGCATTACAAGATGCCCCAAAAGCTAAAAATATGAAGAAAAAATAAGAGGAAATAACACCCATTTAGTTTCTAAATGGATTCAATTTGTCCAAGAATATTCTAATATGGGACTTCATGATTATTTGAGGAAATGAAAAAAATGATAAGGAAAGAGAAATAGAGAATTGAGTCAGATAGAAAAGACACCAATAAGAGTACAGAGTCGACTGGGTTGACCTAGTACTGTAAGCTAGGAAAAATAGAGACTAATAAAGGTATAGGGTTGACTAGTTTGACCTAGTATTGTAATCTGACTGATAAAATAGATAAATAGCCTATTGGGTTGATTTATTACTATAGGTAAGAATAAAAATAGTCTGTAAGAGACTATGTCAAATAAAATGATAGTGTATTAAAAATAGGGAAAGATTTTACAATGTAATTTGAATAAAGAAATGAAATAAAACACATAATCAATTAGGTCAATGAGAATGATCCAATTGAGACACATATCAAAAAACCTTGCACCAATGTTGGCCAATGGCAGTTTTTTCAATACAAAAAATAATGAGTAAAGAGCAAGCAATCAATTGAAAAAGTAAATGTTAATTAAATGGTCATCTTGAATGTTGTTATATTATTACAAAGTGTTATTTTAAGTGTGATAAGGAAGTTGATTGAAAGTAGGGAGATATAAAAAATATATGGATGGTTTTATAATGTTTAGACTAAAATGGATCTATGTTGGCAATGGTACTAGCTTGGTATTGGGGCTTACCCCCTCACTTCACAATCCTACAATGATAAGGGTGTCAAATGATTTGCCAATATATACTAATAACCACATATTTATACTTGGCTAGAAAACCAAGTTGATTTCCCCTTTAGTGATGAAATCCAAGTAGGCAGACCTTGGGTAGACAAATGTTTAGATGCATTTTGAAATTGTATGATTTAATAGTGTGTGCAAGAAAGATAAAAATATTATAACTAAATGGCATATTAAAAAAACACCTAATTAGACTATGTGATCTACTCTAAACATGCAAAAAAATTAAAGTGAAAGTGTGAAGTAATTAATATCATATAGTTAATTTTCAATTTTGAACACAATATAGATTTGGTTCAGATGATAGTGTATTCAAAAATCACATAACATAGTTGATAGTGTCACTACTATATTTCAAAAGCAAGAGTCTTTAAGAACTAAATTCACTAGATTGACCTAGTATTTCAAATAGAAGATAGAATACAAAACTAGGTTGAACAAGATTATTTAAAAACTAAGTCAACTAGATTGACCTAGTATTTCAGATAGAAGATAGAATACAGAACTAGGTTGACCAGGTTAACCTAGTTTGTTGTATGATTGTAGTTTTGAAGACTGCAAAACTTTGCAAAATAAAACTATAAGAAAGAAGTGAATTGAAAGAGAGAGAAATAAAGAAACCTTGGTGGTTTGGAAGATGCTAAAGATTATGAAATTTATATTGAAGTACCTTGAATGCTTCTTGTAAGTTCTATTGTGTTGGTTGGGTTGACCTAGTTCTATAATTATTTATTTGTTAAAACTTGTTAAGATGACTATAATAGCATGATCGACTTAATTTGTTAGCTGAAAGATGTCTAAAATGCTAAATTGACCTATTCATTTGTTGTTATAGAGATGAATAAAATTACTATGTTGACCTATTCAATTCAGTCACCTATATTTGATGAATACCTACATAGAAAGTATACAGTCATTTGATGTGATTGTGTGTTAAACCTATGCGTAGAAGTTAGAAACTATACCAGCCCTATCAACCTAGTATTATAAATATATAAAATAATAAATAAAATGATATAAATGAAAAAAGTGAAAGAAACTCTATAGAGGTTTTATTTACATTAGGTTCACTAGAATGTATGTAATTAGAAATGCATTAGATCCACAAATCAATCTTAGCTTGGAGAAGATAGATCCTACTTACACTTCCAACTGAGGATACATTAAATAATCATGAACATGACCAATATGCAAATCTACTAGACCCAATTAGGGGATCTCTTATCATAAATAATATCACCAGGGAGGGTTTCAAAGCCTCCAACCAATAAAAACTATGCAATAATCCTAACTAAGTCTTATGTTTTCATATTCACTTTACTATTAACAAATAAATCTAATCTAGTGTTCACCAAATCTTGTGGCACAAAGCGGGTTTTAGAAAATAAATAAGAGTAAACATGCATATAAGAATCCTAATTAAAATATGTATAGGTAAAACCCTAATGCATGGATAAGAGGAGTAATATTATTTAAAATCCATTACTTATGCTACTTATATCTACTAAAGATAGGAGTAAAGTTAGATATACTTACATAGAAGATGAACCCATTGAGAATCAATCTCTCCCTTGGACAAAGGTGTTTTATAAGAGGTTGTTATAGTTTTTAAGGATAACTAAGAAAGGCCAAAACATCTAAAACTTCTGCACAAAACTATATTCTCTAAGTAAAAACCCTAAGCTAAGACTCCTCAAGTAGAATGGTGGAAGATCATATTGTAAATAATCATAAATGAATAATAACTCATATTATCTCTATAATAATGATGAAATAGATTCATTTATAGAGGTGGATCTAACCCTAAATCCTTATGCAAGTTTTAGCTGACAAGGTTAACCCAATCAACCTAGTATCATTATTGAAAAAAAATCACTAGGTCATGAGCTAAGTCGGCCAAGAGCCAACCTAGACCCTAGATAATTTTTACCAATAAGAGTACAAGGTTGAGCCAATTGACCTAGTCATGTAGAATGTCAAAGGGGGTTTTAGGTTAGGAAGAGGCTCATGACGGTGGCAAAATACTGAAGGAGTGTACAAAACATGAATAATAGCTTAGGGGAATGTTTTAGGAGCTAGTTGGATTGGTAATAAGCTATAATAAGGGATAATAATCTTGTGAAGCATCAATGGCCTACCCACCCCTTTCTTGGTGTACCCCATAGGGTATGTACTTAGAGAAATTGAGATTCAATGGGTTCTTAAAAGATATAAAGCATCAATAATTGATAAAGTTTGAAAAAAATATGTGTATACACTATATATAGATAGTTTTTAAGGTATGTTCATGAGTATCCCCACGTTAAGGGATAATGAGTACCAAAATATAGGAGGCCTTTATATAAAGTAATAATTATTAGTTAATGTGTAGGATGATACATTTAGGAGAGTATATTATGTTTTAGACAAGATTCAACTTCATTGGAAGACTGAAACTATAACAAAAATTTTGGCCAAAGTAATTTTATAGTTGTATAAATTGTCTATCAAATGTACCTTCTAATTTACATGCATGTGTGATGTCATAATAGATAGAGGACATATTCCATGGTCTGTATGATTTTTTCACATAATAATGATCATACAACATACTATTCTATATTAATTATCAATTTTTTCATTATTATTAACTTCCACTTCATGAAAGGAAGGGCCATTCCTAGTGGGGAGGTGTTTTAGGGACCTTACTCTGTGGTTGGAGAAAAATCACCCAGATGATTCTCTCCCTCCTTACAATTTTATCTAGATTGTTATAGAGATATAATCATGGATACTATTTTATTTGATGATTTTTACTATAAAATCTCTATTATCTTATTAAATTTTTGCAAATTGACATTATTGTATAATTTGGCAAAGGCAACAATAATTATAATATAAATGAATATTTATTTTATATAATTATAGTAGTGGTTGTATTTATCATTTGTGGATGTTATGTTATACATTTTTATATTTTAGGTTGAAATACTACTTTGAGTTTTACTCTTAAAACCTATATTCATCTATTGTTACATACTCTTATTGTATTTACATCCTTGAGAGTAATTAATGCTTATTAATGCAATATTATATATGATGTAATTATTGTAATAGATGTATCAAATTATAATTAGTAGGGTAGGGTATGGTATGTATGAATGTATATATAGTAGGAATATGATATTAGTACAAAACATATATGTTTTAAATACATTAAGAAATTTTGATTTAATAACAATTGATTATTAATCATTAAAAAATGAGTAGATTCTTAGTAAACCTTGCATAGTTTTAACAATAACAATATACTCTAAACTCAATTAATTTTAGAGCATATATGTATTGTGGAATCCATTTATACTAATTGATATCCTTCCATAACTATGGAAAAATGTTGTACAAATATTTATCAATTGCACATGTTGGATTCAAGATAAGAAACCACACAATCAAGATTAGGAGATACCAATATTGTTGAAATAAATTAATGTTTATATTAAAAATATAAACTAATCATAAAAAATAGTTTTGAAGTCCAATACTACATAACATGAGTAAGTACATTACCATATATATTTATTTTCCATTCTCTTAACTCTGGTTATTCCCACTCAATGTCTAACTAACTGATCACACATGATAAATAACCTATCTAAACTAACCCTATATTATATAAAATATACCTAAGTAACTAATCACACATAATTATTGACCAGAATAAACTAAACCTAAAATATTTTCAATGTATGTGGTCATTCCATTATTGCAGGTAAACATTACATAAAATAGCCTAACTCTAACAAGAAACATTCCACTTATTTCAACTTGTTGGGTTATATATTTATTAAGAGTGAGAATCCTCATTTATATTCCACTTAATATAAAATTCATAAAAAAATAAACATATAGTTCACCATAACTATGGTGATATTTAGTTGTCTTGATATATATTCTACCATGCATGCAGCCATATAAATAAATGTGCATGGATTTTGAACTTCAAATGAACCTAGTATTTAAAAAAAATCATATGACCTCGAAAATTATTAAATTGGGAAAATAATGAGTGTTTAATCATGATATCTAAAATTTGGATTGAAGTTCCATGTGAAAATACTAATAATATAAAGAGATATGTTTCTATGAGAAAATTTTGCAATGTTTATTGAATTGTGTGCACATATTGTTCAAAGGCCTATGTCATGTGTTTTGATGGTGTAAATGCATTTTAATATTCATAAAACATTTATTTTAATTAAAAATTATTTTTATTTCCATACCATTCATCAATATGTTTTATTTTTTTTATTTATAAGCCTTTCAATAGAGACATGGTTTTATACACTCCAATACCCATTCCTAATGGTCCTGGGAATTTGTGTTTATGGACATATTGTTATTTTTAAAATAATATATATTCTTGATGAGTTCATATTTGTAACATATTGGTCCAGATGGATTCTTAGAATACACTTTTAGCATATTAGGAAGCCCATTCTCATGGCATGTGTTAATGTTGACTCATGCTTCATGGTGTGCCATAATTCCACATGTTTCATGGTCTAAAATACTTCCAAATACTTCTAAAAATATTTAAAAACTTATAATATCACCAACCATATCCACAATATTAGGCATGGTGCCTTCCATACGTATGCCAAACCTTATGCATTCTTCATCATTGGATTTATTAGGTTTCCACATAAGTTCAAACCAAACCACTACGGTTCACTCATAATGCATGGTACCAACAAGTGCTTATAACATGGTTGACTTTGTTTTTGAATGGATACAACCCCCCCTTATGTATCAACCATTACTATTTTGACATTATTCATCTCAATCACAAGAAGATGAAGAATCCTCTAGAAGATAAACTATTTCATCTTCCATAACTACTCTTTAGAATTCATAGATGTGGAACACTATGTATACATATGTGTCTAGATAGATCGTTAATCATCACAATAAGAGCATAGACATAGATAGTGAAATATGGACAACCCTACATATTTCTCAAGAGTATGCCATGTACATATGAGATAAAAATTCAATCACTTGAATTACTTGCATTATTTTTCCTTAAAAAATATGGATTTATTTATAGATACAACATACTATATATAACTCTTCTTTAGGAATCTAACATCTAATATATAATACATATTATTATAGTGTTTATCACCCCAAATAACCAACCTAAAAACTAGCATAGGTGTTTTCATAACACTAATTACAACCATATTTAAAATAGACTATGATCTAATTAATTATTATAGAATTCTCCCCTTAATTCATCATAGTATTAATAGTAAAAGATTGAGAATTTTTAAATGCCTTAAAATTTTAATGTGCAAGTGGTTTGGTGAAGACATGCACACTAGTCTTGAATGGGATAAAATTGGAGTTGAATGTTGTGTTGTTGAACATGCTCACATATGAAATAGAATTGAATCTCAATTTAATTTATGCATTCATGAAACACTTGATTATGAAAAATTTTAAAAACACCTTGATTATTGTAATAAAAAATCATTTGTTTTTCTTGTGGAACTCTTAATCTAGTGAGTATGTGACATATCCATATTGCTTCACAAAAACTCCTCTTATTACATGATATTATTCCTTAGTGGAATATATAAAAACAAAGTTCTTATTCTTTCTCCCCCATGAGATTGGACTAGATCTCAGAATTAAAATAAATCCAAATGTGGATTTCATGTCATCAATGAAGAATAAATGATCTATGTCTATATATCCTGTCAAGAAAACCCTATCATTATTCTTGTAATTTAGGTCATGCTCCAAAGTACCTATAATATATTTCAATATTCATTTTTATACTTTCTAGTGACTTACCTTTGGTTCCTACATGGATATTTAAAGATAACTAATAACATAGCTTATATCTGACCTAGTGTAAGTTTATGTAAATGAAACTCCCAATCTAATAAAAATAGAGAGTGGCATTTATTGCTGGTGATGGATTTAATGAGACAACTAAATTATTATCTCCATTGGTGTTTCAATAAGCTTAAAATCTATTATCCATAATTTACTGAGCATTGTCTAGGCACATTTATTTTAAGACATAAATATGTGGTGTCCTTTCTACCATACCTCCAAACCAAGACAATAGTGAAGAAGCTCGATACATATCATGTTAAATCATCACTTAATATCATTCTTTATTTCATAAATCATCTTCATTGAGCTTATATTGATGACTTTATCATCGACATATATAATTAAAATCATAACCTACCCCATGCTCCTTTAAGTAGAGGCAAGGATCATATGGACTCTATTAGAATCAATGTTGAGTGATATGCTTGTTAATATTTATATACCAAGCTCAGGGAGCATGATTGAGATCATATAGAGACTTGATAAGTCTACACACCTTTTATTCTTGACAAAGTGTGACAAAATCCTCTAGTGGATCATGTAGACTTCTTCTTATAGATCTTAATTCAAGAAGGCACTTTTACATCCATTGATGGAATTTATATCTAAAATGAGAAACCAAGGCAAAGACCATTCATATATTATTTATCTTGGTTGGATGGGAAAATGTTTCCTCATAGTCAATGCCTTATTTTTGTGAATAGCCATTTGTTAAAAGTCTTTCGTTATACTTATCATTACTACCATCTACTCTATACTTTGTCTTAAATAACAGCTTGTAATTGATAATCTTCTTCCATGTTTGAAGGTCAATAATCTACTATGTATTATTCTTCATTAGTGACTAATAATCTATTTTTATGGCCTCTTTCTAGGTTTTGGCTCTTTGGATTTATGAACTGATGAGGGCTCAAGTGATTAATTTTCCAAGGTAGTGATACTTGGGTTATATCCCTCCCCTACCTCCCTAAAATACATTGATAAATATCAGTAATGTGACTAGAATTAACAAAACCTAAGTCCTTAAAAATTTTAATGTGATACATTAACTTCAAATGAAAATAAAATATACATCAAGTAATTCAAAAGCATAGCATACTATGTGAATGAGTTTAGGTCCTTTAATTTTTTTATCAAGATATTTGATCTAGTCCTAATTTTCCCCTATAAATTTTTCATTGTGATCGGAAGAAGGATACAAATAAATAGAAATAAAATATTGTTTTAAATTTATATTCCAAGCCATTTATTGGGAAAACATGTAGATACAATTATTTCAATAACCACAATACTTTTTCTACTTCTAACCTAGAAAACAACAATAATTAATTCACTACCAAAGTATGCTAATTTGAAACTAGACCTTACCTTATTGTTGTGGTTCCATCAAACAATAGAGGATGTCCTGATTTACAAGTGACAAAGGGTAGAATGGAATCATTGATAATACTTACACTTGATTGGTGATAGATTTATGAGTGTTACTCATTAGTCTTAGACATCGATAGTATTAATCACTATGATATTAGTCCTATATTTAAATAAATTGTGTATAATATGCCTCTCACAAGTTCTGAGGCCATTACCTCTATTGTTATGTTGTTATGAACTTAGTTGTTTGTTTAAGAAGATAATTTTTCTCATGTTGATCTAGTGTCATGAGAGGATATTTTATCTTGTCAAGATCAAATAAAAGACTCATTTTATATTGTTAACATGTTTGGGATATTAAATTCAATATTGAGAAGTTGATGGTGTTGTTATTGGTGAGACTAATTAATGATGTTTCCATTGGAGAGACTATTCTTCTTGAATTGTTACTAGTTCTACACCATCAGATATGTAACTCTTGTTTCTATTAGTTTTCAATTCTTTTTCAAAATTGACCCTTCCAAATTAGATAGATAGATTTCATTTTTATTCTATATTAGTTTCACATAATGGTTATTTTGACTCTAGATTAGTTTCTTTTTTTCCAATCTTATATATTCAGTTAATAAGTTTTGTATATGGTTGCCTGGCTCTACATTGTTTTATAACATCAATATAAAAAAATGTATCTTAATTTTTCAATTAGAGTATGATCATATGTCATAAGGACATAATTATTGAAGATTAATGTTACTTTCATATTAGAAGATCAATAAAAATGTACTATATTATAAAATGGCCTATAAAAACTATAATCTCAAAACTCTTAATGTATTCAGTACTAATCAGACACTAGATGATTATCTATTTAATTTTATAATAAAACTCCAATTAAAATTATATTCTAAACTACTCATATTAAGAAACAAAAAAAACATTCATGCTCAACTAAAACTCTCTAACTTGGTGTGAAAGTATTTTGGCTAAGGAGAGTATTTTCACTTCAAAGATAATGAGTTAGAAAAAGAAGATTTATACCATGGGAGGCTTGGTTATAAAACTAGTAGAAGATAAATCCAATTTATAACCATGGGAGATGATTTTGATGATAATATAGAATGTGAAATATCATATAATAGAATAATAGTTAGTTATGTTTGCATGAGGCAAAGCTAAAATAACATATTATAGAATAAGATAGCATGGATTTGACAACAAGCCATTTTTTATTGATTTTAAAACTATTTTTTCCTACCTAAACCATTTCCTATCTAGATATTTTAATTGTCTCAGTTATCATATCCTAATACGTAAGCTTGAATATAATTACATGCAATAGGTTTGAATTTATTATGGTTTTTAGATGGATTCATGTTCAATAATAAGACATCCCTTTCTCACTTCTAAATTAAAATGAACTACATGTTCAAATACTTAGAACAAGTGGAACAAGCCACCATAAAATGTACACTAAGTAAGAGTAAGACACTAGAGGCTTGTCTTATTACTTTACATCTTTTAGAGTTGTGATCTCATGGTTGTTTTCTTATTAGACATTATTTTCTATATTTTTGAGATTATTCCAACACCATAGCAGTTTCATGATCTTAATTCATGATATTCCATATTCAATTTGAAAGCTTACTAAAAAAAATTTGGTCCCAAAAACATGTCAGATGAGCTGAAATGGTCATGTTCCTTCCTATTTCTATTGGATAATTTGTACCCTTATATATTTTTTAGATCTATGTTTCAAGTATTGAAGCAGGTGATGCTCTCAAATAGTGGTGAGCTTCATAAGTCTGCAAGGTGATTTGATCCACAATCATAATATAGTGTGTAGAATGGAAGTAAACATCTAGTGAAAATCTCATAATATATACATGAGTGGTATGAATCCACTACTCAAAACACTGAAACACTATGGTAATTTTGAAACCATGAAAAATGACTACCCATGGGTAATTCCAAATCATGACTAATGATTGGAATACCAAATGTCACTCATACTATAGATTCAGTCATACCATTAAGGAAGGTGTCTAAAATATAAAAGAGTCTACCAAATAATTCCAACAAAATATGAGACATACTACAATCCTCATATGGGTTATAGAAAATAAAGTGGCTAATAAGATATCCATGTACATATGAGGAAAATATAATGAGGCCCATATAAAGGTGCCTGAAAATGTCTCAAAATAAAAGACACGATTGGAAGTGGTATGGTAAACTAACCACTAATTGCTCAAGATAGTGATGAGACTCACAACAATCCAAAAAGAGTCCTACTTGAATTGTCTAAAATTAACTAATTCAAATGAATAGAAATTGACTGATGATCATCATGTTAAAGTGTAAAAAATTTCAAGGAATTAATAATTTTCCTACTCAAGTGGCCCAAAATTCAATACTTTGAACAGAGAAATTGACTGATGTTGGGGGTACTAGAAGTCACAAAGAATTACCATCATGTCAAAGTGTCAAAAAATACAAAGAATGAATGAATTGTGTAAATGAGTGGATCAAACTCCACTTCTTGAAAAACATGTTGAAAAATGTAGAAGTATTTATAGAATATGCCATATAAAAAGATAAAACCATTTTATCAATAGGGCCCCACAATGAAGCCATGTTATGTACCCTTCATAATGTGAGAGAGAAAATAAAGTGTATTTTTTAGAGCCAATGGCTCATATAAGAAAGGAGAGAGACTAAAAAATGAAAAAAATATTGTTGGAGAGTTTTAACACCTATCTAATCAAACCCCACCTTTTAATATTTGACAAAATGATATCTGATATAATGTGCCAAAAAACACAATAAATATGCCATTGTATTTTCCAAATGTAATAAAAATCACATCAAAAAAGTATTACCAAGATAAAAATTACACTCTCCAAGTGAATTAAAAGTGTCATGCATGAAATTTATCAAAGAAAAAGGCATAACCAATAGACTCAAATCCATTATATATCTAATATTATAGCTAATGAATTATCATGAATTACTAAAAAATGTAAAATTTGTTCCTAAAAATATGCCAGATGAGTTGAAATGGTTGTTTTCCTTTAAGTTGGATCATTTTTACCCTTGAAATTTTTATAGCTTTGTGTGGATAGTGATTTACATGGCTTGTAAAATGAGATTCCATGAAAAAATGTTTATTTTAAAAAAATTCTTAAAAGTTATCATAAGCTATAGAGCTAGAATTCAATGGCTTTGATACCATGTTAAGACCTATTATAAGTAGGATTGAAGAAGAACCGAAGCATAGCTCACATAGGATAGAGGTGAAAAGGGTAGAAATAAAATGAAAACTAAGAAGATTTCTCAAATATGTGGAATTTGTGTGTTTGTATAAAATTCAAAGTGACAAAAATACAACAATATATCTTGACCATTATAAAATACAAAGGAGGAGAAGAGTATTTATATCAAAGTCAAGGACTTGCATCTATTTTTTAATTGGCTACACTAAACATGGAATATAATGATGGTGGAACATGCAGGTAGTTAAGCAATAAATGCATCCTCATCCTTGTACATGTGCACACTATAACTATACACTAACTAGACTTAGTAGAAAATCCAACTACCTAACAAAAAATTAAATATTTACACCAATAATTTTGGTAGGCTAGTCTTGATACTAGTCACTGAGTGTGACCCTAGTGATTGGAATATGTTTATGAAATAATTTATAGGTTTTGTTCATCTAATCATGATTATCAAAACCCTCTCTTATTTTATAAAAATTCTCTATGGATATCCTAAAATTTATTCTATTTTCTCTCAATCCTAATAAATGGGAGTAGTTATGAAGGGCCTAGCTCAGTCAAATCCATATTCCTTGAAAATTTAGAAATTGGAAGTCATGCAAGTCAGCATGCATCCTAATGTAATATGAATATCTTGACTCTTATCCTTATCAATGATATGTAATAAACTAGTATATTTTACATGATCCTTTACTAATCATATAATTTTTCATTTGGTATAAGGGTGTTACTCTAATAATTAAATTCTTTCCTTATAAATCTATAGATAAATTGTTAATTCAAATAGTGTATCCTATAGACTTCATGAATTGAAATTAAGACCTTATTGGCATCGAAGCTGATAAATAGGGAATAAAATAAAAAATAAAATGGGTCAAGGGACCCAAAAAATAAGATGAATAGGATTGTAAGGTTTGATCATGGTCAGATTAGGATTGTAGGGTTTAATCATGGTTTATGTTATTAGATATCAATTTAAGACAAATCAAAAAAATTAAATGATCAACTCCAAAAAGGGATTGAAGAACTATAACAAATAGATGAAGAAGATACACTTTAAGAACCTAAAGTAGCTTCACCCTATAGTTTTTTCCTTTCATACAAAAATTTAAATCATTTTGATATACATGGAAAATATGGTTGTCAATGGTTGTTTTTAATATTGTACATAGCAGATTTATAAATTACAAAGATAGATAATCAAAGTCTAGGTAAAGAAGAGGATTTTTAAATCTTTAGAAATTAAAATACTTCCATTCTAAATAGCTTAGTGCATACTTCAACCACTGAGGAACAAATCAAAATGTCATTTTCAAGTAAAGAATAAAGCATAAGTTACCTTGATGTTGATAAAATAAATAAGGTAACATTTTAGTAACACCCACATCTTAGAGTCTATAATGAGAAATTGAAGAAAAATTATGGACCTTGAAATTTGATGGTTCCAAGTCTAAGCATAGTTGTGGTGTTGGAGTTAAATTTATAAACCCAAGAGTAAAATCCTATTTGGTTTCTTTTTTATTGTAATTTTCTTACACAAATGATGTAGGTGAGCATGAAACATTGGTTCATGGCCTCTAATTTGCTCTTAAGAGGAAATTGAAGAACCTAAAGGTATTGGGTGACTCATAATTAGTGGTCAAATGAATCACAAATCAATATGATTGTATTTACAAATTTTTGTTAAGGTATTATAGTTGAGTATGGAATTTGATATAATTATTTGATATATTCAATATATAAATTGTGCTTCATAGATGAAATCATATGACATATGTGTTGGAAATATGTGCAATTACTTTGGAACTGATTATTGATTCTAGACTGAAGAGGTTTTTAATAGAGTTGATCTCTACTCCCTTTATTTTGATTAATTTCAAAAAATTCCAAGTGTACAATGATGATAAACATATAATCAATTTTATCACAAATATATATGTGTTTGATTTCCATATCATCGATGAAGATGATAGAGATGAGTTTGAGATAGATAAGGAAAGAGTGATAAACTTGAAAACAAACAATATACCAAAAGGTATGGTTTCATTGTAAAGTTTTTTTTGGCATGGAATACCAAGGCAAGAAATTAAAAAAAACCCTTACAAAGGCATGTTACATGAGCATCGTAATCTTGAAAATGCCATTAATTCAAAAAATGTGCTTTTAGACATAACTAGTTATGAAGTCAAGAAGCATCAAATTGCACAAGCCCTAAAGGATGTTAGGTCCATCAGAGCTTGGACTTATTAAGATTGGAAGGTATTCAATACTTTAATCATCACTCACACTAGCCATCTCAATATGAGAGTTAAACCTTTTCATCAAAATCAAATTTCAATGAATCCTTTGCTAATGCCTTTGATTTTTAAGGAAGTGCATTAATTATTATCATCAAAGATTATCTTTCCCATCATACACTCTACATGGGTGGTGAATCTTGTTGTAGTTTGAAATAAGAATGAGGAGAATGACTGTGTGTAGACTTAAGGAACCTATACTAAGCTTCAGAGAAAGATAATTACCCATTTCCTTCAATAGATTAGGTACTTAAAATAATGAATGGTTCACAAATAATTTAATTCTTAGATGGGTATTCTGGTTATAATCAAGTGATGGTAAACTATGAATATCAAATCAAGACAATGTGCAAAAAAAAATGAGGAAAATTTAGCTAAAAACAGATGTCATTAAGGATACTCAATGTGGGTTCTCATTTTTAGTGTGTTATAGACATCACACTCAAACATCTAGTTGGAAAATGCACATGATTTTTATGGATGATATTATAATATTTTACAAGAACCAAGAATACCACATGAAAGGCTTGAGAATGGTGATGCAAATGTGTAGATAACATGGAATTTCCTTAAATATGAATAAGTGTATATTTTAGGTTACATAAGGTAAATTTTTGGATCAAATAATTTATAAAAGAGGCATATCAATAAACCCTAATAGAGTAGAGGAAATTCTAAAAAAATCATGTCTGATAGTAGAAAGGAGATGAAATAATTATTAGAAAAGATTAATTTCATATGTAAATTCACTTTGGGTTTCATTTAAATAGTTATAATACTAAAAAACATGTTGAGGAAGGATTCTAAGATTGAGTGGACTACTAAAGCACAATTTGATTTTGCTGAAATCAAGAATTTTATTGTGAACACACCAGTTCTGATAAGTCTAGACTATGTGTATCCGTTTTACATCTATTATTTTACCTCTAAACACTTAAGTGCTACTATTATAACTTAGATAAATGAGGTTATAGATGATATATTGGTGTATTTCATTATTTATCCACTCATAAATATTGAACATAAATATTCTACCATTGATAAACAAGAGTTTGCTTTGATCAAAGTAGTCAAAAAGTTTCGAAACTACATTCTATGTAGCAAGGTGTTTGACATTGTACCTAACCCTACTATAAAATTAATGCTAAATTAAAATGAGTTGGGAAAAAAATCAAGTGAATGACCATTATATAGGAATTTGACTTGGATCTCTAATAAATAAATATTATAAGAGGGAAAGGACTAAGTAAAATGATAACTTAATTTTCTTCCCAAATAGTTTGCCAATAATAAACATTGTGGTCCATCATGGAATATGAGTGGTATCAAGATATAGTTCATTACTTTAATAATGAGTGATTTAACTACTTTAAATCCACTCAAATAAAATCATTACACTTGAAGATAAATAAATTCATGATAAAATTAGGAATGTTGTATATGAATAACCATGAAGGCATTTATTTGAGATGTTTAAACAAAGTTGAAGTGGATAATGTACTCAAATTTTTCCAAAAAAATATAGAATTATCCATGGTTTAGGGAATGCTAATGCCCACCATTTTATTTAATTAGGTTATTATTGACCCCATGTTTTCAATGATGTTCAGTCACATGTGATACTTTTCCACACCTATCAAGTTTTCTCACATAAAGGGTGTATCCCTACTATGAAATTGCAATTGATTATTAAAGTTTGAATTTTTAAAAATGGGTTTTGACTTTGTTGGAGATAATAATGCAAATTCATCCGCTAGAAATAAATTCAGCTTGATGAAAATTAACTATTTCACCCACTATACTGAGGCAATGGAATTCAAAAATTATATAACCAATGTGGTGATCAACTTCCTTGAGGAGCACATTGTAACTAGGTCTAGAATGTCATTTGTTTTAGTATGTGATTAAAACCTTGCCATCTCCTCATTGAAATTTATTGAATGGGCATACAACAACTAGGTAATCCTAAAGTTATCTTATAATTATTATTTTTAATGTAATGGTGTTGTTGAATCAATGAATAAAAATTTGTTAGATGTGAATAACAAGATCTTGGATAATGCCCCTTGGAATTGGAACAGTGTGTTAAATTTTACACTTTGGTCTAATATAACAATGATTAATTCATACCTAGGCACATCCCCATACCATTTTTTTTATGTTCAAGGTATTATCTTTTATGTAAATATGAGAATACCTACCTTGTAGTTTATGAAAGATTACCATGAAACTGGTGATAAAATTTAAGCTTGACTACTAAAATTGATGTAGTTATAAGAAAAATAGGATGAAACCCTATTTCACTTTAGTAAACATCAAGGAGTCATCAAATGATGGTTTGAAAAATGATCCAAAGTAAAATCCTTTAGAATCATTGATTTATCCTTCTCTGAGATAAGGCTCATGATAAAAATGGATATTGTGGTAAGTTTGATTCTCTCTAGTTAGATCCCTACCAAAATTTTAAAATCTTGGGTGAGAATGAATTAAGGCTCAAGTGTTTAACTAATAAAGATATCACATTACCTTCCAATGGGAATCTCTTAAAATACTACTTCCAAGCATGAATTGTCCTTGTAATGTATTATACATAGATTTATTTTATTTCCTACTTTCA
>JARHVA010000254.1:1540000-1595000 GCA_037957365.1 Torreya grandis | reverse complement strand
GACGGACATCATAGGAATGATTGTCCTACGATAAAGATAGAATTATGTGAAATATGTTGAGTAGTAAGACATGCAACAACACAGTGCCATCTTATGCAACATTATGTTAAGATCCCATATAATTTATATTACAATTTTTGGAAGTCAAATAATCATGATGAAAATAAATATATGGATTTAAAATAACTTAAGGAAGTCATCACTAAAAATGTAATCATCATCAATGTGAAAAAACTTTATTTGATGAAGGAGATGATTCTGGCCTAGAGGTTGATAAATTTTGTGTGACCCAAATAGGTCCATAATGGATTCCTAACTCATTACAATAATGACCTCAAGGTTTTCTAGGTTGGACCCCTCCTTCCTTGAGTTGGACACCACCATCTCTGTAGTACCAATATACTACACCCTATATCTTAGCCATGATATAGTAGCAACAAACAAGTTGGACCCACCAACTATGAAACAACAATTCAGAATTGTAGATAATAATTAGTAGTACCAGCATTGGAATAATGTGTAGTAACAAGGAGGATATAGA
Organism: Torreya grandis; assembly: GCA_037957365.1. Classification (NCBI taxonomy): domain Eukaryota; kingdom Viridiplantae; phylum Streptophyta; class Pinopsida; order Cupressales; family Taxaceae; genus Torreya; species Torreya grandis. The sequence goes on along the minus strand of JARHVA010000254.1, from coordinate 1,594,459 downwards.
AGAAGATGTCAATCCATCAGAGGAGGAGCTAGGTGAGGATATAAAGGAGGATACCAAGGAGGTAGAGGAAATAACTATCATTATCAATGGCCTCCTTTGAAATGCTACCTATGCATAGAGTACAATCATGTATAATGAAATTTCCCTATGAATCCTCAAAGATAGTCTTACTATGCTTACTATAGAATATCTGACCAACATGACACAAGAGATTATCCTATTTTGGAGAAACAAAGAAAGGACAAGGCCATCTATAATGTGAGTATATAAAGTGTGTAGCCTAAGGAGAATGCATTCTTGAATGTTGTTACATGAAAATAGCATGTAAAAACATGATTGGCTCCATTTGATATGCCTTGGTATTAGGGAATCTAAAAATAAAATTAGGATAAATACTCAAACCTAACTATAGAAAAGGGACTTATGTATGAAGCTGTGTAGATGTTGAAAACATTGAACATCAAGACACGACTAAAGGAGATGTTGTAACAATTGATGTAAAAATATATGGCCAAATTGTGCACATTATGCATTAGGATGTAGTTTTCACTACATTGATAGATCTTATAAAACTTTTAAGAAGATTATACAATAAAGAAATCTCTTAGAACATTACAAACCTACTTCATAATCTCCTAGAGTATGCACATCAAATAAAATAAAAGACATAAAAGATGGTCTAGTATGTCAAAACAAAGAGGCCTTAGGATGTAGATGTATGAATCAATATTGAGGTTATAGGGTATGAGATTCCAAATGTTGTCTTTGATTTTGATAGCATAGTCAACATGATTCCTAGGTATAAATGAGAAGCTATCAGATGACTAATTTTGAGTTATATCCCATTCACTTTGATTTTAGATGATTATGTAAGGGTTGAGCCTCTTGGTAGATTATAATATGTAGAGATTATTTTTTTATAAATGACACTACAAGGTGACTTTCAAGTCATTGACATGAAGACCACAACACATGACCCTATGTTGATAGGTAATAAATGGGCATATGATGGTTAGATTACTATGAACATGGTGTGTAATCAATTATAGGTGCACCAAGGAGATAAGGTCATTGTAATTTCATTAAAAAAAGTGCATAAACCTTACATAATTATAGCTAAAATAGATTATCCATACATTATGAAATAAAATACCTAGATGAAGGTGAACTCTAAGGACAATCCAAAATCTTTGCACATAGATGAATGGAACTTATTGTATAAGCATACCAAGCCTCAATTAAAATCACTACTTACTCAAATTTTTAAGAGATCAAAACAATGCAAGCCCAAACTAGTAGTTTTGTAGTCATTGGCAAACCAATCTATCATGGAAGATTATGCACCTATGTTTGTAAAATCCCCTACTCAGTCATAATTTGACTTCCTCAATCAAGATGAAACCCAATTAATCAAGTGTGTGCATGAGTCTCCACTGATAGATGAAACTATTTCTCATGGAAAAGTTCCATCTCTGGTTGGATATATATATATATATATATATATATCCAACCAGAGATGGAACTTTTCCATGAGAAATAGTTTCATCTATCAGTGGAGACTCAGGCACACACTTGATTAATTGGGTTTCAGGTGATCATGAACTCTGACTAATGAGAATGATCTTTATGCATGAGTAACAACTTCCTATGTACTATACAACTAAAAATATTAAAAAATTCATTCTACATCTACAATTTCATATGCATATCATCATCCAATGGATTAGTGATCTAAATTATGCTATGAAGGGAGTTATTGTGACATGGTGGGCTATTCAGCGAAATGACTAGCTCAAGTGGGATGAGACATACAAGCTCATGATTAGTAGGTTCTAGTTACCATAATTCAACTGAACCAATTGGAATTTCTTATAAGAATGTGAATGTGATAAAATTCATATTAATAAATGTATTAAATTTTGGACTAAATAATGTGTGGCACCAAAGCATTGGGTTCACATTGTTCATTATACATTTTCTTTTTTACTATCAACATGGTATATGTACCAAGAGTACAAAAGGGAAACAAAGCATTGGGTGCAAGTCCAAATTGATTTTATTTAGACATTTATTTTTGAATATGAAAACCCTCTAGTTCACAATACACTATATAAAATCAAACAATTGTTATGCCATGGGTATGCTAAAAACTTAAGCACCATGACAAAATTTACTACACAAAATAAGGTAGCCTCTAATCTTAACTCGACATTACAAAGATACAAGATGCCAAGAAAGAATAATAATACCTTACACATCCATGCCATTAAATACAAGATAAAGAAGAGGACATTAAAGATTCTGATTTTGATGGTGATATGGATTTGACTAATTTATTTGTAGTTTAACAACCTGTAGAACCACTAAAAGACACTAGTGTAGAACATACTAAAGAAGACAAGGTACACAACATAAAAATTATAGAATAGGAAGGGAAATGGAAGATACAAGAATTTTTTGATAAATAAAAGCACAATATTTATTAGTATCCCATCAAAAATCATGTAAATAACATCAAAACTGAGGAGGTTCCAAAATTGGTGAATATAGTTGATTACTGGACAAAATCTAAAATTTTGGAAACTATGCAACTTTTTAGGGATTATCAAGATATATTTCTCACTAAATTATTAGAGGTTTGAGGAGTTGAACCATATCTTATAAATATGCATATTGAACTTAAGGAGTGCACATGGGCTACAAAAAATTAGCCATACAAGTTAAATCTAAACATGAAGCTCAAAGTGAAGGCTGAACTTGATAGAATGTAGAACATAGGCATAATTTATCCTATAGAAAAGGTAGATTAGGTAAATCCTCATGGTAGTTCAGCCCAAGAAATTAGGGGAGATCCATATATGTGAATATTATCATATTATAAATGATGCCTGTGTGAATGATCTATTCCCAATCCCATTCATAGATGAAGTTTTGGAATCCATTATAGGACATGAAATATACTTTCTCAAAGATGGTTTTAGTGGATATCATCATATACCCATCGTAGAAGAATATATATCCAAAATATATTTTTCCATAGAATTAGTATATTTTGAATACAATGTCATGTATTTTATCTTAATAATGCACTTATAGTGTTTTCTTGACAATGGTGACTACATTCAAGGAATTCATTCATGACTTCCTGAAAGTTTATCTTGATGATTAGGTAATATTTTCCTTGTTTAAAGAACATTTGTCTAAGTTGAACCTAATGTTAGAACAATATAAAGCCTTTTGAATTGCGTTTAATTTTTAAAAATGTCTATTATTTACACCCTATAGTGTTTTAATAGGACATGTAGTATGCAATGAAGGCATTCTAGTAGATTAGGCAAAAATTACAATAATCCTGAATATGCCTCCACCTGTCAGTTCCAATGAAGTGTGATATTTTTAGGGCCACACAAGATACTATCACAAGTTTATCAAAGGATATTTATCTATTTCATCTCCATTAAAATACTTACTATACAAAAATGTGACATTTTTCTAGCCTTCAAAATGCCAAGTAGACTTCATTAAGCTCAAATAGCAATTAGCTACTGTACCCATCCTCATCTTCCTAAATTGTATCAAGTCCTTTAATGTACATTTGGATGCTTTGGGTATCACAATTGGTGTTGTGATTATGTAGTTAGGAGATGGTGGACTTCACCATCCTATTCATTTTACTAGTTAAAAACTATTGGATGTATAGAAAAACTACATAATCATTGAGTGAGAAACATTGGCTATTGTGTTCACACTACAAAAATTTTGACATTACCTACTTGAGATAGTGTTTAAAGTATTCATTAATCATCAATACTTTTGATACGTTGTCAATAATACAATGCTATGAAGATGCATATATCAATGGTTGATGCTATTTTAGGAGTTCCAATTTTGTATTCATGTAAATCTAGATAAAGAGAATGTGGGACTAAATCATCTCAATTGTATTCCTAATGGCAAAGAAATAGATGAATTAAAAGAAGTCACTCTTTATGCTCAAATATTTCATGTTTTTATGATCCCTAAATGTTTTGAAGCAATCACCATATTTCTTGAACAAGGCGTCTTCCCTGCACACTATCAGGAGCATGACAAGTAGTTTGTTACAAGAGCCTTACCATACATCATAATAAATGGGCTTATGTATCACTTGTGGAAGAATTAAATTATGTGTAATGTTATTATAGAACATGAATGACCTCATCTTTTTTATGAGGCACATCAAGGAGTCGCAAGAGGACATTTTATAGGAGAAGATACTACCAGGAAGATGTTACAAAGTGGGTTATGGTGGTCAAATCTATTATGGGATGCACATAGAGTAGCACAATATTGTGATGTATACCAACACATGGGTAAAATGATATAAAAATATGAAATTTCATTGCATCTTCTATTAGTTGATCATCCTTTTGAACAATGGGGCATCAATTTTATCAAATTGATTAATACACCAAGCAAATGTAGTAAAGCAAGGTATATCTTCACTATGACTGACTATTTTAATAAGTTGGTTAAAGTTGATACAAAACCTAGCTATGGTGTAAAGGACATATCGAAGTTTATTTATGAAATCATTATTACAAGGTTTGGATGCCCCATAAATATCATGAGTGATCGAGGAATGCACTTTCTCAATAACACCATTAAGGCTCTAACTTAGGAATTTATGATTTCTTATAACAAAATCACTGCATACCATCCTTATTCCAATGGCCAAGATGAAGATTCCAACAAAATACTAGGTAAAATGTTGACAAAGATTTGTGACATCAAACAGGATGACTAGGAATATAGTATTTCTATGATCCTATAGGCATATCACATAAACTACAAAAGAGCTGCATGTTTCACACCTTTCCAATTAGTATATGTACTTAAATTAGTCATGACAATGGAATACATAGTACCTATTTTATGAATTATCATGTTCATAAGGCTAGGGGATCATGACTCTCTAACCAACAAACTTATTAAACTACATAGGAAGATGAGTATCATTGTAGAGTAGCATGGATGCAAGAAGTTTAAAAGTAGAGTTAGAAATCATAGAATGATAAGAATTTGTGCTAGAAATAATTTAATAAATATCAACCACTCTTACTACATGACAACAATTTTAGAGAATTTTTGGCCAAGCTATAGATTTGATGGAAAGGGCCCTATATTATACATGACTTAACGCAGTAAGGAACTATGGTGTTAATAGATTTTTAGGGAACCATTTAACTAGGGTAGGTAAATGGCTATAGTTTTAATCTCTACCACCAATAGTTGAATTTATCTCATTCTAATAATTGTGTGGGTGTTGAGTATCACCAAATAGTTTAAGATTTCTCATTTTTTATATTCTATGTGTTTCTTTTCTATTTATGTGTGTTTGTAAATGATCTCTGTAGAAACATTTGTGAACTAATATACCAAGCATATCATGAAATAACCATGCATAGAAGGATCCACATGTGCCAACATGGATGTCAATGAGGAGTGAATGAAATAAAATAAGTCTAAGAAAGGTATAGAAACATCTTATCAATAAGATATCCATCATATAATAGTCATCCACCAAAAGTAAATGCTAGATCCAAGTTTTGATTGACATAAATATTAAAATAATTAGTGGCCCTTTAACATCATCTACTCATACCCATATACAAACACCAAAGAGCATAATAACATAACTCCACACATATGATAATGATTAACTACCTTAATTACTAGATCAGATCTAGATTTGCCACATCCACCATTTCATTCATGATGAGTGGACAACTAAGCATGACATTCACATAGAATATAAAAGGAAGCAAATATATAAAGGCTAAGTTTAAGGACCCAAGTCAGCATTTCATCCCTATGCATATTTTTTCATGATCTATAATTGTAAATAGCCAAGTTATTTTTCTTTCATAGAGAATAGATAGTATTTCAATGCCATCACTTCAAGCAAATATGGATAATTTATGGCTCATAAGGGGTCTCATAAAGGCTCAAAAAGAGGTAATGGGTATTGACATGGAACTTAAGCAAACCAATTTTAACAACCCTAAACCATTAGATTACCTTAACAAGTAGAACATAAGCTTTTCTAACTAGACCCTGTTGATGTTGTGTAACCACTTTCTCTCACAACTCCCCATAGATTCATAAACATAGATGTTGAGAACCTATTATGAATGTCTACCTTTGGTGACCTAGGTGAAATCAAAAAATTATTGTTCGGCCACTACAATGATGATAATATCTATTTTGGCCTAGATATCACCATCATAATCAACATAGAAGCCATAGCCCAAGATTTAGGAATGCTTACGATAGGAGAATTCATGTCTCCATATAATATAGAAATGCCCTCATTCTACAAGAGTTCAATGATTTGTATGTGTGATGAAATAGATAAATTCCCATAGACAAAATCTAATATGAAATAGTGCAAATCTTAGTTGAGTGTATATTTAGGAGATTTTGGTAGATGACCAAGTTTACAGATCAAATACCAAAAGGGGTCATGAAAATCACCCATCAAATGATCCATAGAAATTAGTAATTTAATTATCTTGAGTAGTTATTCTAGGAATTACTCAATAACATTGAAAAGTGTTGCACCTCTCCAAAGTAGACCTTTTAATACCAATTCCTCATCTTATTTATCTAATTCACATAATGAAAGTCCTCAGAGGGAGAATTTCACCATGACATAGATTATAGGTTGGCACAACAATTTTGAAATCTCATCTAAAAATAAGAGTGCAAAGCCTTAACACATGAGGTCAAGTTTAAAGCATGGTGGGAGGAATTTATGGAGATGATAACAACACATCCTCAAGTACCACCAGGTGTCATGTAATATCTAGGTTAGCACCCAATTGTCACCTTACTACCAAGGGGAGTGTACATCAACATCCATGAATTTTAATGGTCACCCTTCTAACCACTCCCCTTATTTGTAACAATGGACATGGTATAGGCCAAAGTCACCAGACAAAAATCCTTCATAGACTAGTGTTTGAATCCATTGTAACCCATACCAACTAGTGCAACCATCCCTATAGTACAGTAACCAAAGGAAGCTACCAACTCATAGTAACAGAAGGGAAAGTGTAAAGCAAAACAAAATTCAACATCCCCTCCCTTGAAATTTAAGACACATAATATATCCACCTAGATGGATGATATAAAGTTGACTTAGATCATGAGCAAGTGTGACCTTCTCTAGATGGGCATAAATGAGTAAGAAGTCTACCAGGTCGTGATGTTAGACATGGCTAGGTAATTCTATGACAAGGAAGAAGAGAAGGAGTATTTCTTTTGGAAGTTTGTGCACACGTTCTAAGTGTAGAAGCAAGTTCCCATAGAATTATGGGTGGATCTTCCATCTTACCCACCTTTTATAGTTATTAACCATATTTTTAGCCAATGGCATATTTTCACCCCTTCTAGAGAGCCCACCCAAATCACTAGTGTGTAGACCTCAAACAAAGTGGGAGGCCAGGGTATTTATACACTACAAGAGTGCACCTTTGGAAGACTAGCCATTGTGTAGGAAGCACAACCTACCCCTACCTATATTACACCACTACTAAAACACAAATTTTTCATACTCAGGAAGAGGAGGGCATAGGTTTCTAACATAGAAATATGACCTAGTGATTCATTGTCTATGTCTTAAGCCCAAGATATTGAAGAAATCACAACAAAACAACCTAAAAATTAATAACAAGTCTTGAGGGATGAAGTATCTTACACAATAGAATAATGAGTGTAGGAGGAAGAGAAGAAAATATAGGAGTAAACACAATGACAATAAGCCACTCAGTAAGCTAAAGAATTTTAGGCTACACAAAATGCCAAAGACATAAAATCTGATAGATAGAAGGCCATGGAAGTGGCCAATAAGGCTCATGAAGTAGTTGACATAGCCTATAAATTATAATAAGAGTGAGAGAGAGGAAATGGAAGATGAACTCACTACCAAAGTGAAGGTAGAATAAAAAGAGAAAATAAAATAGGATGTAGTGGCCCAAGCATAATAAGCCATGGATGTTAAGTTTTGGAGCTAAAAGCTTCACTGATGCAAATTGGAGGAGGATGCTGAGTTGCAAAGCAACCGACATCGGTCTGATCAACCGATGTTAGTCATATTTAGTGTGCAGAGCAACTGACATCGATCAGGGACCGACCGACGTCGGTCATCTCTAGACAGATAGGGACCGATGTCAGTCGCCTGTGCATTTCAAAACTGTTAGTTACACAAATAGTTAGTTTGTTGAACGGCCAGTTTACATGTAAATGCTAATTTTAGTCTTAAGTTGTGTGTCTAATTATTGTAATTAAGAAAGTCTTATTATTATTTTCATGGGATCTATTTAAGAGACTCATGGGGTTGTATTGTAATCAAGGACAAGGAAGAGATCCTTCCAATTGTAAGATCTAGGTTTGCAGGTGTGCAAGACTAGGTTGATCTGTAGGTTGTTACAAGATCAGGGGAGATCTATATGGTAAGTAAGATCAGGTTGATTTGCAGGTTGTTGCAAGATCAAGGAGGTCTACTTGGAGTACTTTGAGTACTTGGTGTACTGGCAGTATTGTTATTGACTGGTGGAGGGTACAACTCTGTGTTTGAGTTATGGTTGTAATTGATTGAGTGAGAGAGCTCTTGAGGGAGAATTACTGGTACACCTCAGAGGTGTGAGAAGAGTGTGGCATCTTCATTGTATTTCCTTCTAGATGAGTATTAATATAAGAGTGTATTATCTCTCAAATTTTGTGTTGTTTATGATTCTAGTTATTTATTACTTCTGGTTAAATTCCGTGTCTAGTTGCTTATACAAGGTAATCAATTGTGTTATTAGATCCTAACAAGTGGTATCAGAGCGAGGTTGCAGGGAACAGGTTTGTGTTTGATTATAGGTCACTCTCAGGGGTTTTTGATTGAGTGGGAGTAAAGCAATGGCAGAAGAAAGTAAGCTAAGAATGGAGAAGTTTAACAGCAAGAATTATCAATTATGGAAGATATATATAGAATATTATCTGTATCAGAAAGATCTGTACTTACCATTGGGTGGGGTTGCAAGCAAGCCCACAGATATGAAAGATGAAGAATGGAATGTTCTTGATCAGAAGGCTCTAGGATCTATAAGGTTGAGCCTGGCATTGTCTATGATTTCCAACTTATCACAGGCTAAGACAATAGTAGAGTTGATGGAATATTTGGCAAACTTATATGAAAAACCCTCAGCTTTAAATAAGGTATTTCTTATGAAGCAATTATTTAATTTTCAAATACAGGAAGGTGGATCGGTACATAGTCATCTTAGTGATTTCCATGGATTAGTAAATCAATTAATTTCAGTCAATATAGATTTTGATGATGAAATTAAGGATCTCTTAATCTTATGCTCATTACCTAAAAGTTGGGATAGTTTGGTAATGGTAGTTAGTAATACTGCATCTGCTTCAAATATCTTGAAAGTTGATGATGTTGTTAGTGTAATCTTGAATGAAAAAATTCATAGGAAAAGCACAGGTGAATCATCAAGGAATGCTTTAAGTGTTGAAAGCAGGGGAAGGCAAAGAGAGAAGATCGAGCTAGGGAAATCAAGGTCAAAGATAGGTAGGAGATCTAGATCCAGACATGGCAGAATAATCTACTAGAATTGTGGAAAGGCAGGGCACATAAAGAAAAATTGCTAGTTAGAAGAAGATCAGCATGAAGGAAATGAAGAAGCAGATGTTGTAGGTATTGTTACACAGGATGCTCTTGTATGTTCCTTGGATAAAGTGGAATCTTGGGTTTTAGGTTCTGGTGCCTCTTTCCATGCAACCCCAAATAGAGAATTTTTCCATGATTATGTCCAGGGAGACTTTGGAGAGATTTATTTAGGGGATGGTAAGCCTTGTCAAATGGTTGGAAAAGGGGAAGTGTAGCTAAAATTGTATATGGGCAACACATGGGTGTTGAAGGAGGTCATGCATGTCCCAGTCCTGAAGCAAAATTTGGTTTCTATTGGAAAGTTGGGTGATGAGGGATGCACAGTAACTCTCACAGTGGAATCTTGGAAAGTTTCCAAGGGTACACTTGTTTTAGCAAGAGGTAAGAAAGTAGGTACTCTTTATCTATCTACTTGTATTACTGATTCTCCTTCTGGTTTATCTACTTTAGATGTAGATGCAGAGATGTGGCTTCATAGGCTTGGTCACATGAGTAAGAAGGGGATGCATGTTCTTGAGTCAAAAGGTAAGAGTTCAGATCCAGAGAGCATAGATCAAGATTTCTATAAGCAACAGAATAAAGTGAGGTTTCTTGAAACACATGCTACAAGAAAGGATCGAGTTTATTGCATAAAGAGGAAATATGATGTCTTTGACAAGAACATGAAAGCGTTAGTGTTTATGGAGAAGATGATGGAGAGAGATCAGCTAAAGAGGCTGAATAATTATGAGTAGGGTAGTTTAGACAAGGTTATGATTCAAAGTAAGCTCGTGGGTAAAAAGTCATCACTCACAGGAAAACACAGGTACCAACATCGGTCAGGTGGAATCAACATCAAACACATAGGTATCGATGTCAATCATGTGCAGACTAAAGGAGTTGGTGGTGTCAAGCAGGTTGATACCGATGTTGGTCAGGGAACCAACATCAGCAATCAAGTCAGTCACATGGAACTGACATCGGTCAAGTGCAGACTAAGGGGTGACCGACATCGGTCACTATCAAAATAGATTTTGGGTAGATATCAAGATATCAAGGAGTCTCAAATTCCCATGAGGAGGACTGAAAGGGTAAGTAAGCCTCAAATTCATTATTCCCCTTCTTTAGACTACTTATTGCTCACTAATGGTCAAGAACCAAGAAGTTTTAAAGAAGTAGAGTAGGTAGAATCTAGGAAATAGTGGGAGTATGGCATGAATTCTTTGGAAGAGAACCAAATGGGAGATTTGGTAGAGTTGCCAGCTAGAATGAAAGAACTGAAAGATGAACGGATTCCTAGGTTAAAGAAGAGAGAGAATGGACACATGAGATGGAAGGCCAGGGTATATGGTCTTGAGCAAGCTGCAAGACAATGGAGGTTTGATAGGTGTATGACAAAGCATGGCTTTAGTCAATGTCAATGTAACCATTATGTTTTATTTATCATTTTGGATAATATTAGCTACATTATCCTATTACTATATGTAGTGTGTATGCTTGTTGCAGGTTCACACATGTAGGGAGTTCTTGAGCTAAAGGTAAAGTTAGTTCAGAGGTGTGCCATGAAGAATTTGGGAGCAGAAAAATTCTTTAGCATGAGTATTCCTAGAGATAGAGAAGATCATAGGTTGATGTTGTCTCAGGATGATTGTGTGAATAAGGTAGTGGAGAGGTTCAAGATGCAGGATGCAAAACTGGTTAGCACACCTATGGATGGATAGTTCACAAAATAGTGTCCCCAATCACATGATGAGGTTGAGTACATGTGTACGGGACCTAATATTACCCAAGTAATGGGAGCTATCAGTGACTTTGTGTTCAATCTGGGAAAGAAGCACTAGAAAGTAGTTCAGTGGATTCTCATGTATCTGAGAGGGACTAGCAACAGGTATACATGTGATGTAGGGTCAAGCACTTCTCTACATGGGTATGTAAATTCAGATATGGTAGGTTACTTGGATGATAGGAGTTTCACCATAGGATGTGTGGTGGTTGGTCTTCAAGATTGAACTTGAAGAGGGATACAAGCCAAGAAAAAAATTAGATGATGTACAGTTACAAGTACAAGTGTAATTGTTTATCTCTAAGTGGGAGATTGTTAAGTTGTGGAGCTAAGCACTTCACTGATGCAAACTAGAGGAGGATGTTGAGTTGTAGAGCAACTGACATCGGTCTGATCAACTGATGTCAGTCATATCCAGTGTGTAGAGCAATTGACATCGGTCAGGGATCAGTTGATGTCGATCATCTCCAGATAGATAGGGACTAACGTCGGTCACCTGTGCACTCCAGAACTGTTAGTTACATGAATAGTTAGTTTGTTGAACGGCCAGTTTGCATGTAAAGGCTAATTTTAGTCTTGAGTTGTGTGTCTAATTATTGTAATTAATAAAGTCTAATTATTGTTTACATGGGATCTATTTAAGAGACTCATGGGGCTGTATTGTAATCAAGGACAAGGAAGAGATCCTTCCAATTGTAAGATCTAGGTTTGTAGGTGTGCAAGACCAGGTTGATCTTTAGGTTATTACAAGATTAGGGGTGATCTACATGGTAAGTAAGATTAGGTTGATTTTCAGGTTGTTTCAAGATCAAGGAGGTCTACTTGGAGTACTTTGAGTACTTGGTGTAATGGCAGTATTGTTACTGACTGGTGGAAGGTACAACTTTGTGTTTGAGTTGTGGTTGTAATTGGTTGAGTGAGAGAGCTCTTGAGGGAGAATTACTGGTACGCCTCATAGGTGTGGGAAGAGTGTGGAATATTCATTGTATTTCCTTCTAGATGAGTATTAATACAAGAGTGTATTGTCTCTCAAATTCTATGTTATTTCTAATTCTAGTTACTTATTACTTCTAGTTAAATTTCATGTTTAGTTGCTTATACAAGGTAATCAATTGTGCTCCTAGATCCCAACAATGGACACTACAAAGCATGCACAACAACATACAAAGGAAGATACAAGGAAAAAGGAGGATGAAGATGATGAATCCTTATGTTAAAAACATGCACAAGAAAAATAGTATCAAGCTCAATATAAAATACAAGCACAAGTATAGGCCCAAGATACACAAGAGCAAGCCAAGTCTATGACCCTGGTAGAGCAGAACAAGAAAGAAGAAGAAGAATGAGCAAAGAAATTGAAGGCCTAAGAGGAATAGGTAAAGCTGAAAGATACACAAAGAGTTGAAGAAGAAAAAAGAGGAGGAAGTAAAATGTAAGCATGTTGAAGATGTTGTACAATAATGCAAGATGGTAACAGAAGCCTTAATGCATCAATAATAAGCACTAGAGAAACCTCACATACAACTAAAGTAGATTACATAGAAATAAGCACTAGTTCTATCTCTAATAGGTCCATAGTTACCTGACTTTCCATTAGGAAGTGTTTGGATTTGGGATGTCTAAATAGTGGGTGATTGGTATAAACCTTTCTCACTCCCACTTATCATAATGCCATGACTAGACCCTATCACATATGAAATCACATTATCCACACTCTCAATCAAGCAGGAGGCTTCCTTGGACATATATAAGCTTCCCTTGAAGAAATAATTGAAGGGGATGATAAATTTATAGGAATAAATTACATATAAGGCCACCTCATTAGAGAAATAATGGGATCAATCTAAGGTGGAGAACATGGAGTTAAAGTCTCACCTTCAAGAATCTATGAAGATGATTCAGGACACCTACCCAGAGTTGGTAACTCAATCAATTAGGGACCAAGTTATGTCTAACCAGTGCAGGATCAAGATATTGGTCTTGGAGATCATTAAGGACCAATGCATAACCTAGAAACTCCACATAATCAGTACATTAGGATAGAGCATGAAAAATAAAGCAACCACATTGATAGCCTTACTAAAGGAATACCATAACATGCTAGACATTACATCACTTTAAGTACATTATGTTGCATGAAGTCTTCTATATTGGAAGTAACACCTTGATAACTCTCTTTCTAGTTTTAGCAACGATTTTTCTATAGATATAACTACCAAGACAATGATATATAGCTACACCACATCAATAAATGAGAATTATAGATATCTCTAAGACTTGTTCAATGATAAGGATAATGTGCATGATAAAATTTTCAATTGGCAGAGTGAGATTCTAAGCATTTCATTCATCTATCTCTAGGATAAATGTCATGTAGACAAGATGGAGTAGCTGAGTGGAGAGATATAGATGAGGGTCAAAAATATGAAGGTATCCATGAGCATCATTTATGATTCATACATAAAGCAAATCATAGGTTATCATGTACTACTATGTGTCCTATTATGCATGGTTCAAGATGTGATGATTGATTGGCATACTTATAAAAATGACCTATCTCTATTCTATAGTAAGGTTGCTCATATCCTCAATGTTCTAATCTACAAGCTATCATCTAAGTTGTAACAAGTCATCATATAAGCTCAAGGCTACATAGTCTAGGGCCAAGGATCCTACTAACCAATCATCATCCACATCAATGTCACCTCCTTCAAGCTAAGTACTAAGGCATAAAATTTTGTAATTTTTATAAACAATTTTGTATTTGGGATGATTAGTAAGATAAGTGGGGTGAGGATGGTTAAAAACCTATTAGGGTGGCCACCTAGTTATGCTAGCCTATTGAAAACCTGAAAGGGTGGTAGGTTGGTACACTACTTAGTTTAAAACCTAAAAGAGTGGCTAAGTAGTGCACAAGAGGTGAAAATAAGAAATTGTGTCTTGAGTGATTATTGTGAATCTTACTAGTTTAACCATTTCTTAATATTATGCCCCACCTACAGAAATAGATGATCCTATAATGTTGTCTTAGGACGAGACAACATTTTAAGTCTGAAAAAGTGTTGGGAGAAGAAATTATATAGTAAAGTTATGGAAGATATTCTTCTAATATTCATGCATTATGCATTTAGTTGTTGGCTATATGTATTTTGTCTTATCCTTCATGACTTGTAATAGGATTAGAATATGAAAAATCTCCTCTTTTGGTGCCAAAGTATGAGAATAATGTGAATAGGTAGAGACTGTAAATGACTATATATATATATATATATATATATGAAGAAGAGAGTTTGACTTTTGTTGAGATCAATAAGATTGTTTAGTTATGGTTACCTATTGCATTTATTATTTTTTCCTTTCATGCACTTTCATGGCTAATGTTTGGTTTATTTCCCTATAATTTTATTATAAATTCTCTATAACCATTAATGAAGTATTAGTTATTCCTAATTCCTATCTAACGCATGATAATTCATCTCTTTTATGCTTCTATTTTACCTATTGAATATGAATTCTCTGTACTATCTTGTGCAATTGAGTAAAACTTAACTATCCATGTCCTTATCATGTTCTTATTCTTCAATAACCTCTACTAATAATATGTCCTAAGAATAATTCAATGGAAATCAAGATTTTAAACCTTGATTTAAACTACAAATTGATCCCATATAACTCATAGTATTAATTAGTCTTAAGAAACCCTAGTATATGTAAACTTCATTTTTTTTAAAAGACTCATTTGTACCTAAGACCAAAGCATTATTAGGTCTACTATATGAGACAACATGTTGGTTTTTAAAGTGTATCTTTTGAATAATTATTCCATTTCATGTGTCATTTATGGCACTAGGAAGTTAATTCCATCCTAGTGGTCATGATGCAAATGTTATCTCAAAGAAGTGAACAATTCAAAAGTCTTCAATGTTTTCATGTCAAGGTTTTATTAATTTTATAAATTACATATGTAATGAGTTAAAATCCTTAATTTTATTTTTTCCAATAAAGTGACTTATTTTGTTTATTTTGGCAGGCATAAAAGGGGATAAAGTGAATGGAGATCATCTAAAAGAGAGGGAAAGGGTGTAAATTTAAAATTAAAGTACAACCAAATTTTATATATAAAATTATGTCCCCCACCCCATTAATTAAAATCCTATAAATATCCAACCAAAATCCATTCAAAAGGATAGATCATTTTGTATCTAAAGGAGACATTAGAAGACTAGACCATTTTATTTATACATTTGCTTGTTTTCATAGGTATATTTTATGTGGAAAATGTTATATTGAAGACATTTATTTGTAATTCAATTGATTATTATGGATATAAACTTATTATTTAAGAAAATATTTCATTAATTGAAATGTCAGAGGTACAATCATTGAGAGGGGGTGAATCAATGATTCAAGATATTTCAAACTTTAATTGCAATCCTTTCAAACTATTAATCAATGACTACAAGCATTAATAAAGAATACAATAATTTCATCACAATGAATAAGTAAGATGATGCAAGATCACACACATAACATAAGATCTACATGGGAAACCCTCTTGGTGAATAAAATCCACTCTCAAGCCTGCAAACACATGGATTACTTATCTTATAAGATGATTAAAAACATGAGACACTTTTAGTGAAGCACACAATTCATAAGGATAACCACCCCTAAATATGAACAATCATCCACACAAAACCTATGAAATCAATAGATCCAAAATTCTGATTATAGATCAATCTGATTGGGGAAACAATGCATAACAACTCTCTATCACCCTCTTCACACACACTCAAACTTGTTCATATAAGCAATGCATCCAACAGACCCTTTTATATCTCTCTAGTTTTATTTTATCATCTAAATCTATTATTTACTTTAGTCCATTCACTCATCACACTATCTCTGACTTATCTCCTTTATCTCTATCTTTTACTCTCTCAATTCATGCACATCTAAGTCTAGAAACCATTGCCTTAGTCTCCACTATTTATAGATTCTTCATGAATATTATCTTCTCGGTCAACCATAAGACTTTATTTAACAATTAATACTTATATTATTATAATCATAGCTCAATACCATCCTCATAGGTTGGCCATAACATCTAGGGGTCGCACTTAAGAAGCTATACCTTTCAATTAGACCTTAGTATCCCTTATAGGTCTCATGGAGACCTATTCACCCATTTAGCACTCCATAAATAAAATTAAGAACACAAGATCACTTTAAATTACATTGGTCCACTACATATAATCTCTAAGACATCTTTAGATGATTACTCTTTCCAAAACACTCTTTTTCCAAAGTACACATTACTCAAACACAATTATGCACACAAAAACACCATGAAAGAAAAAATAGTAAAATTTAAGCTCAATAAATTTTATTTTAAAAAAATTCAAAACATATAACTAGATTATATATAATTTCCTTAGCTTCCACTATAACTTTTATTTTTACCACATCAAAAAATTTATCTTGGTTCAAAAGATATAGCCCAAACACTGAGTACTAGTTTTATTCAAAATTTTGAATATTTGAATTCTAATAGTCACTATACATATGTTAAAAATAGATCACCTTAACTTCATCTCATTCATCCTAAAAATTGTGGGAAAATACACACTATCAATCTCCTCTAAGTAGCTTGATCTTTATTAAGTAATTCTCACTGTTAGATATAGATCTGAACTCCCATGATCACGCCACTTGGGAACTCCATGTGCCTTCTACACATTTGAATTTTGAATTGACCCAAACCATCAATCTATGTCAATATGAATTCTCATGAACTATTTATTTTCTATCATCTCAATGAGATAGTGACACTTGTCACTAGCATGTGTAATCTTAGATTCTTTGACATTTTGACTCAATACACATCATTAGATCAAGTTTGAAAAGATCATATGCACCATTGGATCATTATCTAGTTTGATGAAATTATCTCTAGTAGATATTGATTAGATTAATTCTCACTATTGGATTTTAATGGATAAAATGACCTTGGACTTTAATGTAGTTAAACTTGATGGTTACTAGCCCATCATAATCTATAAGAGTAACTTTTAAGGTTTATAATTTGAGCTAGAAAACACTTCAAGAGTCCAAATTTTTAGGGGACCTTAATGGCACTATATAAAAAATCTCCATTAAATACTTTGACCTTATTTGACTTTCTAAGTATTTTAAATAAATTCAAAAATGTGCTGGTTCATTCATATCTACATGACATATAGTGATGGTCTGGCTTCACTTAAGTTATAATATGCATGTTTCTCATTCTAAATGACTAAGTGACATACCATAACTTCTTCTTTGTCCTTTCAAACCTAAAGATGTGCCATATCTTTCCAAACCATCAATCTGGTCACTTTGTCATTAATGCATTAGTACAACATGTTCTCTTTGACATCAATGACAACCAAACATCAATGACTATGATAAAAAATATCCCCTTTTTCAATGATGGATAAACACCCTCATAATGACTTCTTACTTATTTGAATTAAGCTAGTTCATTTTGATCTTTCTCCCCCTTTGAAATTAATGATAAAGGGTCTCTTCCTCAATATGCCAACAATCAATCCTCAATAATATGTATGCATTCAAATACTAATAATATTCTCAAGACACTTACATAATTTTAGGCATATGAAACATTTTTTTCTCCTATGACATATACCAATTTGAACTTGGAATTCTCTGATCCTTGGACCTAACAAACTACTCACAGTGCTTGAAATCTCCCCCTAGCATTATGAACATATTTTCAAGTCTCTCAAACTATCTGAGTTAGCTCCCCCAAAATCCATGCTCTATCTAAAAAACATCATATTAAATAAGTATTCTCAATGATCAAGGTCTTCCAACAATACTTCAAACAATATGGATCTCATAGTAATAAAACAATTTCCCTTTATCCTATACAAGCCACCATAGTTTAGAACCTTTTAAAAAACATTATCATGGAACTATGACATACACAACATGTCATATACAAAAATATAATACCTTCTTCATAATAACAACAATATGACAACCCATTCTCCTCCTACTCAAAATTACCTTTTAATGATTCATAATCAAGGAGATGACTCCCAAGCTTTGTCTTAGATACTCAAATGTAGCCTTTGTCAATGGTTTAGTCATGATGTATACAGTTTATTATTTTGTAGACACATATTCTAATTTATCAATTTGATTACTTGTTCTCTTAATAAATTATATATAATAGGAATGTTATTGGTTTTTGAGTACATAATAGAATTCTTAGAGGTACTAATTTCACTAGTATTGTCATAATAGATAGGACAATGTCCATTTTGTCTTACCTTATAATCTTCCAAGGTTTGTTTCATCCACATGGCTTGAGTACAACATGAGGCAGTAGATATATACTCAACTTATGCAGTGGATAGGGATATTAAGGCTTAATTCTTGCTTAGCTAAGATACCAAGCATTCACCCAAGAAAAAAAACACCACCACTAGTGTTTTTCCTATCATCCATGCAACCAACCCAATCTACATCAGTGTATGTCTTTAGAGTAAATTATTTAGTCCTGGGATAACATAACCCATATTTTATGGTTTCCTTAATATTCCTTAAGATTATTTTGATTTATTTTAAGTGAGATTCTCTAGGATTATCTTGAAACCTAGCAATAAGTCCTACTGCTTGTATGATGTCAGGTCTAGAGGTAGTAGAGTACAAAAGACTTCTAATCATGGATCTATACAAGGTTTAATCAACATTTGGTGAGTCATCCTGCTTACTTAGCTTGCAACCTGTAATCATTGGTGTACTCATTGGATTACACTCCATCATATCAAATTTCCTTATCATATCATTAATGTATTTAAATTTTGAAATGAATATTCCTGCATCTCGCTAGATAATTTGCAATCCTAAAAAGAATGAAAGCTCCCCTAAAATAGACATTTCAAAATCAGTATTCATAGCATCTAAAAATATCTACTCATGTTATCATTATTATAACCAAATATTATGTCATCAACCTAAAATTCTACTATAAATTGATGAGTTATATCTATCTTGATATATAAAGTATTATCAACTATCCCTATTTTGAATCCTTGGCTCAATAGATACTTGTCTAATCTATCATACCAAGCTCTAGGAGCTTATTTAATACCATATAAATCATTCTTTAGTTTTTAAACATAGTATTGATTACATGTCATTAAAAACCCTTCATGTGGATCAATATAAACTTATTTGTCTAAGTTACCATTCAAAAATGTAGATTTTATATCCATTTGTTAAACTTTGAAAACTTTGAAGCTTGTATATGATAGAAAGAGTCTAATTATTTCCATTCTTGTTGGAGGAGAAAATGTCTCATCAAATTCTATCCCTTCAACTTGAGCATATCCTTTACACACCATTTTAGCCTTATTTCTTGTGATCTCTCCTTTCTCATTCATCTTGTTTCTAAAAACCCACTTAGTTCCTATCACATTTTTTTCTTTTGGCCTAGGAACCAAATCCCACGTTTCATTTTTTCCTATTTGATCAAGTTCCTCCTTTACGAAAGATGTCCAATTGTCATCTTTGATAGCTTATAATAAACTTTTAGGTTCAATCTTGGATAGAAAAGCTGTGTCTTGTTGATTCTAATTGATCAACATTTTCCTCCTGGTATGTAAACTAGCATTCACATCTCTAATAACTTAGGAAACTAGATGATCCTTATGTATTCTCCTAGAAGGGGATTTAATATATTACCTTACTTCTTCCTCTTCATCATTTGATTGATCATGTATGATTTCATTATTTAAAATAACATTCTCAATAGTGTCAATTGTCTACAAGTTAGGCTTCTTGATGTCACCTGCCTCTTAAACTCTCACACCATAGATTTCATTAACTTTGTGGAGTATCTTATTGAAACACCTATACACAAAACTTATGGAGGAATAACCCAATAAAATGACCTCATCACATATTGAGTCAAATTTTCCAATATTTTCTTCATTCCTCTTGATAAAACACTTGCTCTTAAATACTCTAAAGTGTTTGACATTAGTTGCCTATTTTTTAATAGATCATACGGAGTCTTATAACCATTTTTTCTAACTTGGAATATATTTAAGATATAAATGGAATTATTGGTAGCCTCTTCCCAAAATCCATTTAAAAGTTTGGAATCTTGAAGCATGGTTCTAATCATCTTTTGGAAAGTTATATTTTTCCTCTCAACTACCCCATTATATTGAGGTGTCCTCGCAATAGAGTATTATATTATAATTCCTTGTTCCTCAAAAAAGTCATAAAACTCATAAGACTAAAATTCACCTCCTTTGTCTGATCTTACACACTTGATTCTTGATCCTTTTTCATTTTTAATAAGATATTTGATTGTTTTAAATTTTCTAAAATCTTCTAATTTCTCTTTAATAAAAAATATCCAAGTGATTATAGTGAAGTAATAAATTAATAACATAAAGTAGCTATTACCTTGGATGTTTTGAGTTTTCATAGGTCCACAAAGGTTTGTGTGGATCAAATCCAATGGTAATGTAGTAGAATGCTCCTTAGATTTGTATCTTCTTTTGACTTGCTTTCCATGAAGGCATGCCTTGTAGAGAGTATGAGGAATCTTAGTTATTTTAGGCATATGCCTCACTAATCCCTTTGAACTGATCCTACTAAATTATCAAATTTTAGATGTCCAATTCTTCTTGCCAAATCCAACTTTCCTCTAATTAATTCATGAATCACTTTTATTTATTGGATTTATGGAACAAATATAAGTTGTTATCTACCTTGTGATTGTTTACAACTAATTTTCCAAACTTGGAATTTTTGACTTCACACCCTTTGTCATGAAAATTCATAACATTTCTTTGTTTACACATTTGGCTAACACATATAAGATCATGTTTCAAAATTTTTACATATAGAACATTTTTAGTTCTAGTATGACCATTATCCAAACTGACAAAGCCTTTCCCAACTATGTTAGTAGATATGTTGCAACCAAACCTTAGTAAACTTGAATTGTGTTTCTTGAGAGAAATAAAGTGAAGTGCCTTCAAAAAATTCTGAAGGGAACTTAATCTTGTCTCCTATCATATGACTTGAGCATCCACTACCTATCTACCATTTTTTATTTTCATCCTCTTGAGCAAGTAGATCAGTTTGAATAAACATGGATTTTTCCTTTGAGTCTTGCTACTTCTTTATTTGAATCTTGGTTTTGTCTTTCTTAAACCATTTGATGGTGTCAAAAACTTGAAATTCCTTTTTCCAAGATTCCCTTTTACAATACTTGGCTATATGTCCCTATTGATTTTAGTTATAGTAGAGAATCTCATTTCTTCTCCTTGGAGAGTAAGTGTAGTCCTTATATTTGTGACCATATTCATTATAAGTATAATAGTGTCCATTTAAAACATAACTATAGTTATTGATGTTAATTACCCCTTTAGTTTTATCATCAATACCCTAAGACATCTCATCCATAGATTCTTTTGTAGAGCTAGATTTCTACTTGTCTTTAGATATACGAGCATTAATATAAGTCATAACTTTACCTTCCAATTGATCCATTCTTTGATTCAAATCTGTATCACCTACAACTTGAAATTTTTTTATTGTTGCTTATATTATTCTTGTTTTTGTCTTCACACTATAAAAATTTTCAATAAAACCATGATATATAGGGGAAGTTAGGTTTGAATTTTTACTTCTTTCCATATTACACAATATTTCAAGCTTTTATTCTAGACATCCATTTTCTTCCCTTGACTATTTGAGCTCTGATAAATCACATATTAATTCACCTTGAAGATAAATCTCAACCTATTTGTCTTCCATTGTACCTATGATCACCTTCAAGCCATTAAACTTTTAATGAATGTCCTGATTTGATACCAATTATTAGAGGTACAATCACTAAGGGAGGGGGTGAATTAGTGATTCAATATATTTCAAACTTTAATTGTAATCCTTTCAAACTCTTAATAAATGAATATAAACATTCATAAAGAATAAAATAATTTCATCACAATGAATAAGCAAGATCATTCAAAATCACACACATAACATAAGATCTACATGGGAAACCCTCTTAGGGAATAAAACCCACTCTCAAGCCTGTAAACACATGGACTACTTATCCTATAAGATGATTACATACATGAGACATTTTTAGTTAAGAACCCACTTCACAAGGAGAATGAAACCCTAAATATGAACAAACATGTATTTGTTCTAGATGTCAAGCACCTGCACAACACCTATGAAATCAAAAACTCTAGAATTTTGATTGCAGATCAATCTAATTGGATAAAAAATGCATAACATCTCTCTATCACCCTCTTCACACACATTCAAACTTTCTCATTAAAGTAATGCATCCAAAACATCCTTTTAGATCTCTCTAATCTTATTCTCTCATCATCAATCTTTTCTATACTTTAGTCCATATACTAAACACACTATCTCTGATCTCTCTCCCTTGTCTCTATCTTCTTCTCTCTCAATTCATTCACATCCAAGTCTAAAAACCATTGCCTTAGTCTCCACTATTTATTGAATGTTCATAAATATTATCTTCTTAGTTTTCCATAAGACTTGTCTTAACCATAAAGAATTTTATAATGACAATCATAGCTGAATACCATCCTAATAGGTCATCTATAGCACATATATGGATCATACATAACCAGCTAAACCTTTCAATTAGGCCTTAGTATCCCTTATAGGTCTTATGGAGATATATTCACCCATTTAACACTCCATAAATCAAATTAATAACACAAGATCACTTTAAATTACATGGGTCTAGTCCATATGATCTTTAAGACATATTCATATTATTGTTCCTACCAAAACACTCTTTTGCTAAAGCATAAATTGCTTAAACATAATTCTATATATAGAAACACCATGAATGAATAAATAGTAAAATTTGAAGATCCATAACTTTTACTGTATAAACATTCAAACCATATAACCAAATTATATGGAATTACCTTAGAGTTATCTACAACTTTTATTATTACTTCATCAATAAATTTGTCTTGGATCAAAAGATATAGCCCAAAAACTAAGCACTAGTTTTCTTCACAAATTTGAATATTTGAATTCCAATAGTCACTATACATACATTAAACATCAAGAACCTTAACTTCATATCATGTATCCTAGAAACTATGAATAAATGCACATCATCAATATCCTCTCAGTAGTTTGGTCTTTATTAAGCAATGCTCACCATTAGATCTAGATCATAACCTCCATAATTATGTCACTTAGTAGCTCTATGTACTCTTTGCACTTTTGACTCAGCTTACACCATTGATATTTATTAGTATGAATTTCCTAAAACTATTAATATTATATCAACTCAATGAGATAGTCACACTTGTCACCAGTGTGTGCAATCTTAGATTTTTTGACATTTTAATTGAATACACACCATTCGATCAAGATTGATAGGATCATATGCACCATTGGATCATTATCCATTCTAAAAAATAATTGACATTATATATTGATTCAATTAATGCTCATCATTGGATCTAACTAGATAAAATGACCTCAAACTTCAACATAGTTAAACTTGATGATCACTAAACCATCACAATCTACAAGAGTAACTTTGAAGGTTTATAACTTGAGCTAGAATATCCTTCAAGAGTCCAAATTTGTAGGGAACCTTTTTGGAACTATAGATAACATCTCCATGAAGTCCTTTGACCTTAGTTGACTTTCTAAGTACTATAAATAAATACACAAACTTGTTGGTTCATTCATATTTATATGACATGCAGTGATGGTTTAGCTTCTCTTAAGCTAGAAGATGCATGTTTCTCATTATAAATGATCAAGTGACATACTAGAGCTTCACCAAGACATATATGGATGCCTCATAACTTCTTATTTGTCATTTTAGACCTGTAAATGTGTCATTCTTTCCAAACCATTAATTTGGTTAGTTTTTCATTAATACATTAGTACAACATTTTATCTTTGACATCAATGACAACCAAACATCAATGAATATTCTTAACACAAAGATGTGGAAGTTTCTATTCATTTAATGCATGTGTATATGGTGGATTTATGCTTCTTATTCCTTATTGTTTTCTCCTTAGACTATAGTATTATCTTCATTTATGGTTATGTGAATATTATTCAAGTAGGAGATTGGTTTTATGGATTGCATTTAATCCGACAAAACATATGTTTGTTCATTGTAAAATAGGATTACTATTTTCCTATATTTTACTATTTTTAATGATTTTTTAAACTTAGGGTTAGAATAGATTTGAATACAATCTATGTTTATAATTTTTTATCAATTTCAAATGCAATTTCATTATTGTTGATGCATTGTTAAATATATGTGATGAAACTAATGTTTTAAACTAGTTACTACTTTATTTGTTAAATCTAAACTATTTTTTTTTCAAAAAATCTTATTTATTAATTTATTATTTTTAATCTCCAAATGTTCCTAAAACCCAATTTGACAAAACAAGAAACTCACATTTTCCTCTAACTTATTAAAACTTAGATTTCAAACCAAGAGGCCCCTTGAAATGGAATAGTTTTACATTAACCAACTTGGCTATCTAATACACCATGACCTGGTCATATAAACCCTAGGGATATTTTTGGTATCCTTTTAAAATTTGTTAAACAATTCCCATCTCACCTAAGTTGGTGTGCCAAATCACCCATCAACACTAACTAATATCAATAAAGTCTCCAAAATGGCTTACATGAATTATAATTTTGACACAACTTAAGATTAAATGCCAAGAAACTATTATGTGCTTCAACTAGATCTAAAATATATGAGCCATATAACAATTCTAAGACCACTAGATGAGGTCACCTACTCTAAGACCATGGGTTTGAAGAGGAATGTGACATTGAGTATACAAACTAGATGATATTCTATATCCATGAACATACTAAGCATAAGGGCAAGGACCCTATGGTTATTTTCATCTCATGATGACACCCCACCTAGATTTCCCTCCTTCCCATACTCATGGTTTTTATACATGACTTTAGACAAATTAGTTTTTGGCTTCCTCATTTCCTTCCTCATCTACCATGCCTATTATTTATACTAACATGGTAAGTCTCTCTTTTAGTGGGGCTCCTCAAAGTACTCACATTAATACCAATGTTAATATTACACCTAATGCATCCCAATAGGATACTTAAACCTATACTTATATCCACAACACTCTTGAACCTAATAAAATAATTTTACAAGAAATGATCCAAATGGCTAACATTCAAGTTAATAATAGTGATCAAATGATGAAAATGTAAAAAAAAACATTAAATATGAAATCAACCTCAAAATTTTTTATGGAAGTGCCAAATCTAAATTCCTTCCCACACCCCTTAGAGACACATATGGTAATCTCATTATTCAACCATTGATTTGTAAAAAAGTAATCAAACATCTCCAAAATGAACCATTAGTCCATAAAGTTACACTCGTTGACATAGGTAGAATCATTTTTATGATGAAATTTAATGGATCTATCAATCTTACTTTGCATTTGAAGGCCTTTGGTAACTTTTATAAGTATTTAATTAAAGTAAACACCTTTATTTCTACCAAACTACTTACAAAATCCTTAACTAATGATTCTTTATATTGGTACAATCAACTAAATTTTAAATCCATTTATATCTTGGAAGACTTAGTTAATGCATTAGCTCAATAGTTTCACCAATTTTATATTACATGATCCATACCCTACAGTATCGACCAACTCATCACCTAATTATATTGGTCATACTTAATGATATCGACTTTGAGTTTATTGTCACCCCTTAAAAACTCTATATGTAGGTTGATATAGCTGAATGAGGGTGGTGATTTATTTACCTAGCCCTAATAAATTTCCTTAGACCTAATTTTGACATTATTTTAATAACACATTACCAATCCTACTTCTAGCTTTGTTTTGATGATTATTGGGAGAAATTATATGACATGGATTTGCCCTAATGTTTAGATTTTTTCACCTAGTTCATTTTATAAAAATGATAAAAATTAACAATAAATGCACCACCTATCTATAGGGATTCAGAAACTACATTGATGCAACCTTTATCATGTATGTCTCTTCTTTCATGAGCCATAGTATTTTATAGCTCTAACATTGGATAAATAGAGCACATATTTTATACATATAGAAAATATGCAAATAAATAAGTTTTACCTATTTAAAGTGAAAATTTCAATTTTATAAACTTTAAGTTATTTACCATGAAATTTTTTATTTTGCCTATATCTTTGTTTCCATAAGACCTAGTCACAAATTAAAAGAAGCCTTAGAATCATGGATTTTAGGTTCTAATGGAATTTGTTTTACAAAAAAATATAATTTTCTCTTACATATTAGGTTCACATTTCATTCTTTTCCATAGTCTCTCATAGCACTAAATTTGGATAAATAGAGTTATGGTTTTCCAAAAAAAACAACTGTGCAAATGAATATTTTTTAATCTATTTATAGTAAATATTTAAAAATTTAACTTATTTACTATGAAATTATGTATTTTTCCCATATATTTGTTTTCATATATCCTTTTCATGAATCAAAAGAATCCTTAGAATCCTAATGAGATAAAGAATTCTTACATTCTAATAAAAAAATTTATATAAAAATTTAGATTTTTTCTCTTATTTTTTAGCTTCACCTTTTATTATTATAGATGGGTGATTTATATTACCTATAACACATGAAACATCATCTAAATTCTTAAAAATTAAAGTAAGTATTTTCATTTTATTATTTTATAGTTAATTTCAATTCTTTATGTATTTATTTTTCAGTTATGTTCTTTTTTATTGTCATGTTTCTATCCCAAATCACCATCCCACACTAATATCATGACACATGATGATATTTAGGTGGGGATTATGTATAAACATAATATTTTCAATTTTATCACTTGTAGTGGTTTGTTTGTGCATCAATCTCCTTGAGTGCACACTTTAAATGGTGCACTAGGAATGGGGTGGGAGCAACTCATGGTACTTTGGATATATGTTAATATTTTATCATATTTTAGTCACTAAAATATGTTCAAAAATAATTTATTATGTTAATTATATCCTTATACCACTTTAATTGACTTGAGCACTTAAAAAGTACTTATTTTACCACATCACTCTGTCCTAAACATCTATATAAATATATTTCCTATATAAATTGCTATTTGTCACCTTAAAAAATGATCTAACTACTAAAAACACCTATAATAATTTTTACAAACATTTATAATCCCAAATTTTACACATTTATTTATAAGTCGGGATCGACCAGTTAGGTTAATAGTGGTGGCTAATCTTCACTATTATGGGTCAATCCTAACATTTACTTACTAATAGTCACTTTTCAATTTTGAACCCTTTCATATAGTTTGATCCATATTTTTAGGATAGGTAATGTGAGTTTTTACCCTTTTGGATTTATATAAATGCACACTCAAGTCACTTATTCTATCCTTGACAATTTCAATACAGAGGTATACTTACACTATTTCACATTGAGAAAATCTTCCCTATTCTTCCCAATTTGATTCTAATCACTACAAATAATCCTCACCCAAGTCAAAATTTTGTTTTGTATATACAAAATCAAATCATGATCAAGTATTCAAGCCATTTATATATGCATTCATATAGTCAAAGAAGCACAATTTCATAAAACACTCTAAGGAACTATGTGGACTTGATTTCCTCTTTGGAGTATTGGATATGTAGGAAATGTTTAATCATTTATGGGGGTGATTGGGGTGAGATTATCCTAATTACACTCCACCTTTTTCTATTTTTAGGTTTTCAATCATTGCAAGCCCTATTAGGGTTTCAATCTTAGAGAAGCCATTTACAACTCTTTTACACACTTTTGAAGTTAAATATACACATACATATCTAATTCAAGTTATCATAGATGATCATGACCTGATTTTCCTATTTTTTTAGCAAGGGTCAAGATAGACTAGTTTAGGTCAATAATGGTAGTTAATTCTAACTTAATTGGATGATCTTGCCTATATTCATTTTTAGTCACATTTTCTTGGCACTTATAGAGCCTAATTTTGTTTTTCTATTTCATCCATCTATCAATTTCACACAGTCAGATACAAAATAAAAAAACTAAGTTTGTCATTTCATTTCATAATTATTCTTCTTTCAAGTGCTTTCACTTTGTTAAATCCAATATTTCACTTTCATTATACTTTTCTATAGTTCATTTACAACATTATACTTTACTCTATTTAATTTAACTCTATTACAATTAATTTACCTTATGATCTAAATTTTGATAAAAACATATTGGTAAACTTGAGATAGTCATGTTTTTCATTCAAGCATTACCTCAAAATTTTCCCCAGGGTTCAAATAAATTCCTAAACATACAACACTAAAATATTCTTCTTTTAACTTTAAATCTAAATCTAACACTAAAATAACTTGCTTTTGACCTTGGATATAATCACTGACACTGAAAGCATTTTATTTTGACCTTGTAACTAATATATGATACTAAAAGCACCTTATATTAACCTTGGATTTTATGTAAATTTATTAATTTCCATACACAAAATTCTTTCTTTTTCTAGAATTATACTTCATGTTTTTGTTTATATTATCTTTTCCATGTTATTGTATATGTATCCTTATTTTAAGGATCTTACATTTTTGTTTTTAGTTGCTTTTCAAAAAATATATGGCTAAATTGAATTAACACTTTTTTCTTTATTTTTTTATTGGAAATGAATCAAATCTCATGGCTAAACACAAGTACCATTAATTCAAATCTTTGTAAAATGAAGTATGACATGGGAATAAAATAAATCAAATATTTAAGATATTATAAAGCCTAATATAAATATTAATTATTAATCAATTCTTATTATTGCAACATCTGATCAGAGATTTTACCTCATTTCATTTTGTCTCATCCCAAACTTCCAGATTGTGATATATACTTTCCATTTAATTAGGTCCTTGTTATCACTATCATAAGAGGTAAGGTGACCCACCATATATTTCCCAATGAAAGTAACCAACATGTCCTTCCTCAATCCCATCTACCTCCCACATCTCCTCTTATTGGTGTTTTTATACATATTCACTCAGAAGTACCTAAGGCTTGTGCTTGTGAATTTGTTCAATATCAAATGGTCTCTATGATAAAGTTTATAGAAGAGTTGTAAAATAAAAATCAATATTTTAGTTCAAGGATCACATCATTGGGACATAAGATCACATATACAAATAATATAGATCATGATAGTATTAATCATGTATAAAAATATTCATCTAGCTATATTGAGCCTTAAAAGCAACATATAAATTTATAGCCAATGTGTAAAAATGTATATAAAATGATAATAAGAGTTTAGTGAGGTTCTAGGAGAAATGTTTTGAAACAAGTTGATTATAGTATATTTTATGTCTCCTCTAAGGAGATAAAAATACTATTATTGATATAATATAATGCATGGGCCTCATACAAATAGTCATTTGACTTTGAAAAACAAGATATAGAGTATCATTGATAGTGGTGATCCTATACTAAATACTTCAATCAAGAAACCTACTCAAAATATGATTTAATTTTCTAAAACATAAGTAAAATAAGACCAAAATGAACATTTAAAACACAAAAGGTTACAAATAGAAAAGTTAGAAAAAGAAAATAATCTAAAGGCAAAATTAGAGCAAGAAACATTACAAAAGGAAAAATATGAAAAAGAAAGGATATAAAAATAAAAATTATAAAGGGAATACTTAGATCAACAAAAATAATAAATATAAAAATAAAAGTTACTAAAGGAGAATTTATAGAAGTCATAAAAGTAAATTTAGGATAAACAAACAAGATTACTATTATCATCAAAATTTGCACCCTTGAGGAGTTTATTGAGGCCTCCTCACTCAAGCCATATCATGGGAACAATCCTAGGTTATGGGTGATATAAGTAATAGATTGAGCTTCTAGATAGGGCTATTTCCCTTAATGCATCACTTAATAACTATCACTAAACATAATAAATTACAAGGTAAAAGGGAGAGAGAACTAAAATAAAAATAAAATAGGGAGGTGATACAAAAAATTGTTGACCAATACCAATGCACAATGAACATAAAACTGATTTATTCATACACTACTCCTAATCTACTCTTTTTACATCAATATTTTAATGTGAAGGTGGTATATTATGATTAGGTAAGGAGGGTTGGTTTTCAAGAGGTCTAAAGGACATTAATGAAATATTACCTAATTTAACCTTCAAAAGACTACTTAATCACTTCTTATGACCTACAAGAGTGAGTTCAAATTGTATATAGGTAAGAGAATGAGACATGTCAAGGATAACTAAATCAACACTAAACAAGATAAATAATTCATGAACAAACACTAAACTATAGTCATAAAAGAAGGTAAAACTAGCTTGTTTATTTACTCAAAGGATAAAAAAGGAATAGGTATTTTCCATATTCAAGTGGAGGATGCATTCAACGCCAAAATTAGGTATATATATAGGAGTGTGAAAAAGAGAGAGAGGAGAGGCATAAGAGTTGTATATGACAAGTGTCATCTCATGAAGAATAAGTTATAAGTAATAAAAACTACAAGTAGGTAGTTATGAAGCCTCTTATCAACATTTGTATGCTTGATATGATCTTATTATTAATCAATGATGGAATAGAGTGACCCCTAACCTTCTTAATGAATCATCAACCTCATTTGAAACTATCCATTCTTGGATTAGAGAGGTTACAAGCTTATGTATTGACATGTGATACTCTATTACATTATTATTGAAGTATTGCCATGTCCTCCTAGGCCACTTCAAGGTCTCTCTCAACTTTATGAGATTGAGGGTTAGGAATCAATCTTCTTCAAACTGATAAGGATGTGCATTTAATTAAAAAGATTGCTTGATTCAATAGAAGACCACAATGACATGTATATCTTTTTATCTTAGGCCTAGTCTTTTACTTGAGGATTATTATCACGGGTTGAAAACATATTAATCACCCTATATGGAGTAATTCCATAGGTTTTCAATCTAAAAACCATCTCCAATATTTATAGATAGGTGGATTAGGTCTGTTAGGAGCTCTTGATGGCATATTTGCTTACCACCAAGTGTTTTGTAACAACTAAATGGTGTTACAATCACTATAAACCTTATTAATGATTATTTATAATAATATTAACCTAAATTATATATTTAATATGTGGTTTTAATTACTCCATTAGTCTTTACTCAGTCACATTTCATGAGAAGCCATCAAAAACTACATTTTTAGGCATGCAACAATCAATTTTAGGCCTATTTTTGCACAATTTTACCTTACACATGTAAAGACAGTGACTCCATAAAGTGACCAAGGGTTTTTATATACCATATAAGTATTTTATAGGCTTTACCAATCCATTATAATCATTTATAAGATTAACCTTCTCCATCAAGTCTCTTTAGGGGGTTTTAGAAGGGTTTTAGGTGTACAACTTTATTAAGGATAGTTCATAAAATTTTGGACCTTAACCTATTTAATAATTGTAAAAATTGGGATGTAATATAGTTAATAAATATATAATAACACCATTGTATCCAATTCACCTTTTAATTGTACTTCTCACTTGAAGAAAATGACCATTTTTTATTGTTTAGCACTGTTTGAGAGCTTGAAAATGATTATTTAGCATAATAAGGTGTGAAAGTGATTTGTTTTATATATAATACTATAATTAGGGTATTTTAAACATTATATTATTTATTAAATTATTCCTATACTCCATCTTACCCTTCAAATCCACTACAACCTCCATAGGCTCATGGTTAGGGTTTAAGAACAACCTTATGTCAGTGACCCTAACAGTCCCTATTTGGCCTTTTATTAATAAATAAAGGATTTAAAAAATTTTATGATCATATATAAATATATTACACACATACTTTAAGTATTAATTCTTCAAAATAATTTAAAATTAACAATCCTTCTTCACTTTTTTGTATACAGGTTTATGGGTGCTTATGTAGGCCTTCTAGGCTTGACTAGGCTTCTTAACTCCTATCATAACATTAAATAAATTTTAAAGTTATATTAAGATATTATTATATTTTTTAAATAAATATAAATATCTCATTGGTAATCTTATATATTATAATGTTTGCATCTAACAACCAACACACTTTCTTTAATGCATTATAGGCCTATAAGTGCTTACAGGTTTTTGACTGTAATTTTGAAGGTGTATCCTCTTCTTTGGCACTTTATTAGTATTAAAAAAAATTGGAAGGTTTATACATGTTAATATTTATATATAAATATAATTATTTACCTTCCATTTAAAAATACATATTTTTTTCTTCTCCTATTTTCCTATAACTAGCATGTAAGTGGTTATTAGGCCTCCTTGGTTGTAAGTCACCAATCTATGTTTTTTTAACTAATTTATCCTCATTGAATGTTTTTTATTGATGTAAAAATTTCACTCAAATTTTATTTTTACCCTTAAACCTTATATTTCCTTTAAACACTCATCACCAATATGCTCTTTTGTCCTACTACCTATTGACAGGTCTGTAGGTGATTACTAGGCCTAAAAACTTCAACCTATCTATGATTTATCACTTTGAGCCTATTTGATACATTGGTGTAATTTTGGAAAAAAAATTAAATTGTTTTTATATCTATTTATTACTTTAATATAATTAATAAGCCTTTAATGTGCATATGGAAGCTTCACAGTCTTTCCTTTTAGATTCACATAGTCCATTCTTATGCTCACACAATCTTCCATTAAAATAAATTTAACAAAATACATTTCCTTCTTTATAATAATATAAAAAATAATATTTTAGATAAATTTGGTATAAATCATATTCTTAAGATTATTAAACCCTCACAACTCAAGTTGCATGCACTTATCTCCTCTTTTTTAGTTTATTTCATGTACATAGCCCTTGTATATACCTGGAGTCCATCATTTCACTATTGGTATATGAATTTTAGGTCTCAATCATTATATATAATTTAAAAAATTAAGTGGGAACATATATCATGTTTGAAAGAGTCCATATGTACTCCCATACAACCATTTGGGTCTTAATATTGACCTACCAATCCACAGACATGTAGGTCCACAAGACCTTAATTTTATTGGCTTAAATAAATCATTAAAAATATTAACTTATAAATCTCGTCACCTGGAATTACTTCTTGAGAATGGCTTTAAAAAATATATAAATATGTTTCTCTATTTTTTGATCATGAATAATTAATTTTACAATCTTCTTTGATCAGGGTTATCCACTATGGTTACAAGTTCCAACTAGCTCAACCATACATGCATGGTTATCTATTCTCACTGAATTATTTTGATTAAATGATACTTATATATGTTTTATGGGTCTTGGTGAATTTTATTCCACTTATAATCACCTCATTTCATTCATTATATTCAATAATACACCTCACAATTCTTTATAAACATGACTATCATGCTCAAACTATCAAATCAAGGATATTGGATACTACTCTAGACATGGACATCAGAAACCTTGAAAGAACATGATATTACATGGGTAAAATAGAGTTAAAGAGACCCTTTCCAATCATTCTCATGCATTAATTTGTATATAAAACTTAGCAATTATATAAAAATGACCCTGACGGGGTTTTGAGTCACCTTTGTACACCCTAAACTTCTTTAAAATATTTCATAAAGTTAAGGGGTTTAACCATAAAAATTTTATAAAAAGTGAGAGTAATTAGGGTACCATCCTATTTCTAAGATCTTGGGTTCCATATTTCTCTCTCCTTATAGTACCATCCACAAACTGGTTGGCCTTTTGAGGTTGCCAAGGATCTTAATGGAGAAATGGAAAAGTTTTGTACCCTATTTTAATATGTAGCTCCACTTTTTTCATGGATTTAGACCTAATAAGACCATGGGGACCCATATAAGAGATTTTATGTTTCCCATAAATGGAAACCTTCTATAAAATACCTCTAAAATATTACTTTATTCAATAATATACCTATTCTACCCTTTATAGCTACTGGAGATGGTGAACTAAGTGACTCTTCAACTTCCCCTCACTTGTACAGATGTGGAAGAGAGTGCCAAAAAAATTCATACCCTTATTTTCATGTAGCTCTCTCAATAACTCTTCATTTAGATGTTATAAATGATAAATGTATAGTTACAAATGGGATTCCAATGTTAGAGATTAGCTTCCAAGATATTTTAAGGATATGTACAAATAAGTACAACATGATGTTATAATATGGGTATTAGCTGACTTTAAAAAACCCCTATTACATGATATAACCTCCACCTTTGCTTTTTACTAGAAAATATCATCTCAACATTGGAATTTATAGTAAGATTGAAGTAGATTAAATACCTTAAATTTATCAAAACTACCTTAATCTATCCAAATTACTTGAAAACACAATGTGATCAACTTACTAGCTTGTTTCCTTAGTCAATTTAGCTAGTTTTAGATCATGGTTGTTATTGGAAGGGTCATCACATTATCTCCTTGAGCCTAGTTCTTCATTAACTTTATTTCACGCTTAAACTTAAATTTTTCAAACTTACCTTAATTAATGCTAAACACATAAATAAGACCACAAATAATGACTATTTGATGACAAAATAAAGTGATTTGACTCAACCACCAACTAGACCATCCTAAATGACCTTGTAAGCTACCAAGGAAGACACACTATTATCATACTAAATCATTAATGACCAATACAATACCTTCATAATGTATATCAACAAAGTTAAGATGAATTACATTAAATTTTCTAACAATACTCATTTATGGTAGCCAAGTTTTGGATAACATCTGTAGACACCGCAAATGTGTCTGCACCTTGGCTCTCCCCCCTTGTCCGCCTCAAACCCATATCCTAACCCTTGGCCTTAGTCCCCTCCACTCATTTGATTAAAATAACTTAAATATTTCAATTAAGTGGCCCCCTTTCCACCTCACCCTTGCCACCTTGGATCCTCCCTTGGATCCCTCCACCTTCCTCTTAGCCTTTATTATGCCAAATCTTCTCATTATCTTCCTCCCGCGCCCATTTAAGCATCCTCATGACCGTTCTTCCCAAAATCCCTCACCCGGTGGCGTGCAAGAATGGGCAGAGGCTATTTTTAGTCTCTGTCCCCATTCTGCCACTACCGACGTCGGCGACCCTTCGGCCGATGTCGGTGATACTGCCGGTGTTGGCAGCCTTCAAGACTCCTTTCTGCATCCATTCCAGCCCCTGGCCCCTTGAGCTCGCAAACAGATTTCTCTTGGCATTTTGGCATTCATTTCTTCTCCCTCTGGACCTCATGTAATAGCAGCAACAGGTGCAGGGATTCTTGAGCAGAGATTTCCTCTTGCAAAGTCTTCTGTGGTCTCAACAACAGCTTTTCCACTCTTCATTCAGCAAGCTAAAAAGGTAAGCACAGTCTGTTATTTCATTTCATTTCTTTTCTTTAGTGTTCAGTTGTTTGGTATCTGCTGTCTCCCACTATCCTCTGTCCTACCCCCTGAGAGGCTGAAAAGCCTTCTCAGGCCCTGTCCTCTATCCATCTCCCTTTCACCTGTCATCCTTTCAGTACAATCCCGGACAACTCCCTCATCCCTCCTGCCAACAAAGACCCTATACAGGGCACCTAATCAGAACCAGACCATTCCCCAGTCCATTCAAATTCATCCTTGAGCTCTGCCTCGACCCTGTTCACATACCAGACCCATCCACAAGATCAGAAACCTGACCAGACCCGACTATAGGCCACTGCCCCGACCGACGCCGGTTACTTCCCCGGCCGACGTTGGCAGGATAACCGAAGTCGGCAGACCAGGCAACCGACGACGGCAACATTACCGACCTCGGCGACTGTCATCAGCCCGACAACTCCTTTCAGGTAACCATTGATCTTTTCTTTCATTTCTAATTTGTTTACCATCTCTATATTATGGCATTCTGTATTTCCTTAGTCTTTTATCTGTCTGTTATCAGTGGGTTGACCTCCCTTGAGGAAGTTTTCACACTTCCGGGAACAAGCTCTCGCTTGGCAACCCACTGCCTATCCATCTAACATTTTCTTATTCAAGTTTCTTTTTCCTTGCAGGTGTCATTCCTCCACAGCCAAAGAGGGGTGCTCACAAACGTCTGGATTACGGTGCACAATCTTTATCCAGGTACTTCTAGCCTTGTCTATTTCTTTAGTTTCTTTATTCATCTTTTGAATGTAGAAAGCGAATTAGCGATAGAAACATTCTGGCACGCCCGGTGGGACCTTAGGTTCTTCCTCGGGTTCCTCTTCCTTTCATTCATTTAGGTGCATTTAGGCTCCTTCCTTCTTGTCTCTTTCTTCTATTCCAAATGACACTATAAGCAGGACTAAAATGAATCTTTCTTCCTTGCATTTCTAGACTAGTCTAAACATCATACTCTCAACCCTTTCTCAAACTTGTCTTCATAACAAATCTCACATTTTGACTTGGGCTTAAAACGTATCGCACTTTCATTTCTGCTTGTGCTTGCATTAGTCCACATCTAGTAACTTAAATCCGCATATTGAATAAATCGTGGACACTTGATGTTACACTACCAAACCACATGCACTAAAACAAACATAAAACTTACTTGAGACAATGCCCGACTGGGATTTCATCCCCCAGCAGATACCTTACCCGTCCCGGTGACCCTACTTGGATTTCATCACCAAGGGGGAAGCCCACTCCGTTCTCTGGTGGAGGATAAACTCTAGGCGAGGTATATCTTGGCTAAGCGAGACCAGCTAACCACTGGAATCGTGGAGTGAGGGGAGCTTGCTCCTTAGCACCAAGCCACGTACCAGACCTAACACAGATTTTTGAGTGCCTAAAACAAGACCTGAAACCAGCTCTAGACTGCCTCTTCTAGGACCTTTCTTACAGCCAATCTCCCCAAACATTCATCTAAGGCATAAGCCACAAGATTCTAAGGTTAATTCCTAGGATTTATCGCTTAGGCTTGTCTGTCTCTCTCAGTTCTTCTCTTCTCATCTGTTTGTTTGAGTGAGTGAGGACGCTTTCTTCATTATTTTTCCAAAGAATCTTAAAATCCTTTTGTTCTCTGGAAGACACAGTCACCGGCATCGGTTCTGTCACCGACGTCGGCTTTCCTCTCTTATCGACATCGGTTATCTGATCGACGTCGGCTATCTTACTTACTGACATTGGTTTTTAAACCGACGTCTGTCTCTGTCACTGTCCTTTTTTTCAAAACCAGCAGCCTAAAACCTATCCCTTCTCTGACAAAAACTCCATTCTGGTTTTTTGAAATAGAAAAACACAGTTTCTGAAACTTGAACCTTCTTTGCCTTGCATGGTTTTGACTCGTAGCCAAGCCAAGGCTCTTGTCAACCACGCTAGCTGTCAACCACTTCCGTCTACCCCGTCCGTGACCAAGCCTACAATGGAGTTCAACTCAGAGACCAAAAGAACTCCTATTCATCCAACCCCGCCCCAGACTCCTATTGTCCAAGAAGGGGACCAAGATTTCGAATGATTCTTGGACCTCAACGTCAAGGCATTGCAACACTATCTCGCGCATAGCCAAACGCGAGACTCCTTGGGCAATCCAATCTATAGAATGCCAACCTCTCTTGCCGTGACTACGGCTATATCGACGGCATCCGTAGTTCAACCCTTGGACACTCAAGCCATCGCTTCGACCACTGACCAGACTTTGACAAATCCTCTAGGCGTGGCCTCTCCCTCTATCTTTGGGCCCACTTCCACTGGGGTTTTGGCCCCCTATCAACATCAACCCGCTCAACCGCTATCCACTCCTTTTCAAAACCTTGTCATCTCTATTCCGCCTACCCTGGCCCCTATCAACACCAGGGTGGCTTCTTATCCCTTGGCCCCCGTCACCACAGTCCAACCTCTTGTGGCAACATCGAGCCTAGCTATGCCTTCTACCCAACCACCTTTAGCCTCTTCATCTATCCCTACGACCAGTTACCCCTACCTTACACCTTTACAGGGGCAACCGACTACGTCGTATGCCTCCCCTAGCCTCTTCTAAGCGCCCTACAACTTAGGGGGCATACCACCCGTCAATCTGTCGGCAGATATCATCAAAATGCTGATGGACAAGATGACCAGTCTAGAGACCTCTGTTTCTGGCTCGCGCAACGCTCTCTCATACGAGCAGATCTGCAACGAACCCATTCATCCTTCTGTCCCAATTAGACCATATCCTAACCAATGGGAGCTTTCAAAGTTTTCTCACTTTCAAAGCAAGGAAGACCCACAGCAACACTTGCAGGCATTCAGACATGCCTGTTACCTCATTGCCCATGACGATGCATTGCTCTTACGCACGTTTCCTATGTCTCTCTCAGGTGCTGCGCTTGACTGGTACAGCTCCCTTCCCAGCCATTCTCTCTTCTCATTCACACAATTGGCCCAGCTCTTCCTTGATCACTTTTCCATCAACATAACCAAGAAGGTCTCGATCACGGACCTCTATTCTATCCGGCAATTCGAGGACGAGTCCATAGCCGACTTCGTTGCTCGATGGAGAGGCCTCATCAATCAACTCTCCTTTTCCTTACCCCAGGCCGAGCTTATTGAACTCTTCTCCCAAGCCTATGCCAGACATATTTCTTCCACCCTGAGGGTTCAAACCTTCCGTACCTTCGACGAAGCCTTCACGATGGCCCACAAACTTGAGTTGTGTGCCATCGAGGAGAATAAAGTCAAGTTGCGGAGCAAGAATCCTAGCTCTAAGACTAACGACTCTTCTTCTGCTAAGCCATCATCATCCAATTCTAAATCCAAGGCCTCAGCTAATGCCGTGGTTGTTAGACCTTCATCTTCTTCAACCAATCAGCCTGAGCCATCCACATCGCAGAGCGCCACTCACCAATTCCAGCAGAGATACGTACAACGACGGTATACTCCTCTCGGAGAATCATACGCGTCTGTGCTAGAAAAGCTTGTTAAGCAGGGGGTCCTCAATCTCCCTCAAGCTTGACCTCCTCCACAATTTGATCCCTCACATGCCATCCCTGCGTGGTATAGGGAACAAGACT
Source organism: Torreya grandis (assembly GCA_037957365.1). Taxonomy (NCBI): domain Eukaryota; kingdom Viridiplantae; phylum Streptophyta; class Pinopsida; order Cupressales; family Taxaceae; genus Torreya; species Torreya grandis. Next base: position 1,554,843 of record JARHVA010000254.1, on the reverse strand, counting down.
TCTGCAGCTTCCACCGTGTTAAGGGACATGACACGAAAAACTGCAAAACTTTTAAGAACATAATCCAAGACATGCTTGAAAAGGGGGACCTCATCTTAGACAATCCCAATGCACCCCCTAATCAGGCCATTGACATCTTCAAACAGCCATTCCCTAATCACCCGCCAACTCAAAACAATGTCTGGACCCTAATTGATGACAATCATGAGCACAACATTCAAATAGTCAATACGGTCTCGCCTTTCATCCCCAATCAACCTCAAGAGGTTAGTCCATCAATCAGTCCATCACATGTGGACGAACCTCTTTCCCCGGCTAGTTCTCCATCGACCTCTCTCATCTTAGAGGATGCCTCGGCTTTACCAGCACCACCAGTCTCGCCATCCTCCTTTCTACTGCCTATGGAGGACCCGACCCTTCCTACTCCTCAACCGCAAGTGGAGGGTACCATCATCCCTGCCCTTTACCCGCTTGAGGAGCCTCGCTCCCCAGTTTCTTCTCCACCCAGGGAAGAACCTGTCTCCCCTTCATCTTCATCTAAATCTGTCATGACTTCACCATACCATGCGTCTAAGACCACTACACCCATCTCGTCTTCAACCTCGCAACCATCAACATCTTCTTCTCATCCATTTTCCCGATTAGTGGAGAAAATTGAACTTCTCCCTCCCAGGAAAGTGACGCCTCAGGTGTTGTGGGAGCGTCTCAAAGCCCTTCAACATACTCGTGCCCTCTCATCACATGCTGCTAATCTTCCCAAGATAGAATCTCTTCAGACTCTTGACAAAGACCATACTCTCAAACCTCAACCAAACCCGAAACCTGCACCTCTCTCGTCTAAGCCTATCAAGTCACTTAGCATTCGTCCTGTCTCCACCCTCACTCACCCGCAAGTGAAGGTGGACCTAGACCAGACCTTGACCAGTAGTAGTCTTCCAACCAAGTCAAAGGAGACTGCCAGACCACCGAAGCGAATGCCTCCTCCCCCGTCACCATTGCCATCCATTTTGGGCCCCCATCCTTCGACCCTGGCTAGAATCCTTCCCACTTCGGCCTCCAATCAAAACTCATTGCCTCCTTTGCTTCCTCTACCTACCTCCAGCCATCCCTCTCCCAAAAAGGTGGTACCAATCACCAATAAAATGTTGTCTCTGCCTGTCACCACACCATCAACCCATAAGGTGGTATGGAAACCTCTTCCAACTTCGCCTAAGCAAAAGTCACCGACCTCGCGCATATCAAATAGCACGGACCCTCTAGTGGGCTCATACTCGTTGATATTGCGCCAACTTCTGCAAACTTACGACATAACCCTTCCACCCATCAAGCCTTTCCAACCTCTCGGGTCCAAGCCCTCCTGGTTTGACGACACAAAAACTACTTATATCATCGTACACTAGGACACGATATCGAGACTTGATGTGCCCTCAAAGCCGTCATCCACCGCTATATGGAGAAGGACACTCTTCTCCTTGAGGACACTCTTGACCAGACCCTGACTCCTTCCCATCCAACCTCTTCAACCACGTCAACATCTCACCAGCAAGACATGACCCCTTCTTCACCTCCCATTTTCGAAATCCATGCTATCCGTATAACCACTAGGTCACAAAAGGACAAGGCGAAAGAAAAAGCTGCCATTCCTTGGACCTATCCCTTCGTCAAGCCACCTCTTGCGCCCAAGCCTAAAATTTCTATCCTTGGCGCATCCCAACCTTCTTCATCTTCTTCTTCTAGGCCAATTCACGACTCCATGCTGAAGCAGCTTCACCAGATGCCTGTAAAGATGTCTCTTTATGACCTTATCCAAACCTTGCCTCAGCACCGTCAAGCCCTCATCCAAGCCTTGCAGGTAGCGGAGGTCCAACCCGAGGACCCCCAACCACTCGCTGCCCTCGTCCATTCTTTATCTCCCGTCGCCTCCATCACATTCAACGATTCTGAGATTCCCACATCTAATGCGGAAGATCAGGATGCTGCCCTCTTCATCACTGCCTATGTTGATCAGACACGCATTAAATGCATTATGATCGACGGCGGCGCTAGCATCAACATAATTTCTACCCATGCCTTTGATCAGTTGGCTCTTCCCAAGAATTGCGTCTCCAAAACTGACGCGATCTTACGCTCTTTCAATGACACCACCGCCACGACCATTGGCACAGTCATCCTTCACATTCGCGTTGGTCCACGCACAGTCCCAGAGCTCTTCTATATCATCGAAGGAGAGTTTCAATACAACATTCTACTGGGATGACCTTGGATCCGTGCCATGGCCTGTGTCCCCTCCACCCTGCACCGTTGTGTGAAGTTTGAGCATGATGGGCAAGTCCACACCATTCCCGCTGACCCTTCACCCTTCAAGACTTACAACACAACCTATCATCCCAATGATGTCCTCATTCCCGTCAAGCCGTCAACTCTGGCACCGCCTCCATCTGTGGAAGCTTCGACCAGTTCACAATTGGCGGTCGCCCTCACCCCTCCTCTTCAAGCACCGACCAAAGACCCCATGGAAGACATCTTCCAACGACTATCACTTGGGGAATATCTCTTGTTGACCCTAGACATGTTCCAAACTCCACAAGAGTATGGACGCCTTCATCTCAGTCCCAATTACGACCATCGGATCGGGATGGTCGTGCCTTTTGGTCCTCCTCACCTCCAAACCAACTTTGTCTATGGGGGGCTCAATCAAGCTCCTACCAATGGCAATTCCCTCTCTTCACCCCAGCCTTTCACATCAGATTTCTCATTTCTTGGCAACCCTGTCTTCGCACACACTTACCTTTACAGGTGTGCATGGAAGGGTTTTGGTTTTGGACGTTATGAGCAGGGCTCCCATCAGCCCATCGAGCCAGTCAATGATGATGATGCCAAGAAACGGTATGGCCTGGGATATCATGACCCCACTCAGGCTCCTTCTGATCTTTGTCCCGAGCCAACCATTGACCAATCTCCTCCAAACTCACCCATCTCTCCTTCATCACCTACGGAGTCGGTGGTTTCCATCCCTCCTAGTTTTTTTTTTCCATAAACACCATCCGCCTGGAACCCCTGACCTATCAGCTCAATGGGGTGTCCAGATCTCTCCCTCTCATCTTTCCTAACATGATAGAGGATGAGTCGGCAACCATTCACACTGTCCACTGCGTTGATGATGATGCCATCCTTTCCTACATGGGTGCCGATGACTCTTTCATCTAGCGTTCCCTCCCTCCTGAGACCCAGGTTATGTTAAATGAATCAACCATTGACATCAACCTCCCTTCTTCCGATGTTCCTCACGTCTTAAAGATTGGCCAATCTTTAGACACTCAGGAGCAGCTTGACTATACCCAGTTTCTTTTCAACCATAGCAAGGCCTTTGCCTGGACTTACAGCGACATGCCTGGCATCGACCCCACCATCGCTACCCATAACATTGTCACCAAACTAGAGGCTAAGCCTGTTAGGCAAAAGCTTCGAAAGATGTATCCTCGCATTGCGCTCCTTGTCAAAGAGGAGCTTCAGTGCCTTCTTTCTATCTCCTTCATCCAACCCATCAATTATCTGCAGTGGGTCTCTAACATCGTCCCAATTACTAAAGCAACTGGGGGGATTCGAATCTGCACGGACTATCGCAACCTTAACCTAGCCTGTCCCAAAGATGACTTTCCTCTTCCTAACATTGACCAGCTTGTTGATCTCATGGTCGGCCATGAGATGCTATCTCTCATGGACAATTTTTCAAGATACAATCAAATCCTGATCACACCAGAAGATCAGCACAAGACTACCTTTATCACCCCATGGGGGACTTTTTGCTATTGAGTCATGCCTTTCGGCTTGAAAAATGCTGGTGCCACATATCAGCGTGCCATGACCTACATTTTCCACGATCTCCTCCACAAAATCATGGAGGACTATGTGGATGACCTTCTCGGCAAGTCCAAGCTTCACCGCGACCACTTGACCATTCTCAAAATCATCTTCTCTCACCTTCTTCAATACAATGTTCGCCTTAACCCCAAGAAATGTGTCTTTGGGGTCCTCTCAGGCAAGCTTCTCGGCTTCATAGTTTCCTTCCGTGGCATCGAGATAGATCCCACCAAAATCCGCGCTATCCTCGAAATGCCACCCCCAACCAATCTCAAGCAGCTTCGTAGTCTACAAGGGAAGCTCCAGTCCATCCGCCGTTTCATCTCGCAGCTTTTAGACCACTGCCAACCTTTTCATCATCTCCTTAAGAAGGACGTCTCCTTTAAATGGGATGAGGACTGTCAAGAGGCTTTTGAAGCCCTCAAAAGCTATCTGGTCTCTCCACCAGTCCTCGTTCCACCTAAAGACAACCAACCCTTCTACCTTTATATCTCTGCCACCAACCATTCGTTAGGTGCCATGATCGCGCACCGAGACGAGCATCATCGTGAGCAAGCGGTTTACTACATCAGCTGAACACTAGTCGACTATGAAACTCGGTATACTCATACCAACAAACTCTGTTTGGCATTAGTCTTTTCTGCTACCAAGCTCTGCCACTATCTTCTCAACCACAAAACCTTTATCGTCACTCACACCGACCCTCTCAAGTTTATGCACTCCAAGCCATATCAGAATCAATGTATGGCTCGGTGGCTCATGCTGCTCGCTGAGTTTGACCTCGAATTCATCCAACAAAAATCTATCAAGGGGCAAACTATCGCTGACCAACTAGCAGACGCCCCTCTTCTCGACAATCAACCTTCACAGTGTGAGTTCCCTGACGAATCTATCGCTACACTTTCCACCGATGACACCGTCTACCAAATGACCATGTTCTTTGACGGCTCCAAATGTCAACTCGGTGGGGGTGCGGGGGTCATCCTCATCCCACTCAAAGGGGAGCCCATGCCTCTATCTTTCAAGCTTGACTTTGATTGTACCAATAATATGGCTGAATACGAGGCCTTAATTTTGGGACTTCAGACTGCCCTTTCCCTCCACATCAAGTCTATCAACATCTTCGGCAATTTGCAGCTCATCGTTAATCAAGTTAACGGTTCATATCTCTATAAAAATGAAGTTTTGCAAAGGTATAAGAATCGTGCTGACCTTCTTTTGGCATCTTTCGACCATTATCTCTTGCAGACTGTTCCACGCTCTACGAACAAGTTTGCTGACACCATGGCTTCTCTTGCTTCGCATATCCCGTCTTCATCATCGTCATCTCGACTTTTTGTCATGGTGCATCGCGTACCTTTGCCTTCATACATCTCCCCTCACATCGACCATATCAACACTATCAATTCTAGCCCACGAGATGACTGGTATAAGCAACTTGTGGACTACTTGTCTCTTTCTGTCACTCCTCCCAACCTCTCTAGCAATGCGCGGTGAGCTTTCATCAAGCGCACAGCTCGCTATACCATACTAGGGGGTCTTCTCTATAAGTGAGGCTTTGACAGCCTCCTTCTTTACTGTCTCACCTCCACTGAAGCTTCTCAAGCCATAAAACAAGTCCACGATGGGATTTGTGGTGGACACTTCAGTGGAAACTCAGTTGCCAAGTGCATCCTTCGCCTGGGTTATTATTGGCCCACCCTTCATCAGGACTGTAGTGACTATGTTCGGCGTTGCATCAAGTGTCAGTAGCACTCTAACTTGCTTCATCTCCCCAGCCACGCCTTACAAGTCGCTTAGGATTTATGGCCTTTCTCTCAGTGGGGCTTAGATCTCATCGGTGAGATTAACCCTCACTCATCTCTTTGTCATCAGTCCATCATCATTGCCACTGAGTATTTCACCAAGTGGGTGGAAGCCATTCCTCTTGTCTCCACAAAAGCCGACAAAATTGTCGACTTCATCAGTAGCCACATCATCTGTCGTTTCGGTGTCCCTCACAAAATCATCATCGACAACGGCAAGTCCTTCAAAAACAAGATTGTCCAAAAACTATGTGACTCATTTGGCATCAAACTCAGCTTTTCTTTGCCTTACTACCCACAAACAAATGGGCAGGCTGAGGCGTCCAACAAAATTCTGACTAAAATTCTCATGAAGGTGGTCAATGACACAGGAAGGGATTGGCACATTCATATTCCCTTCACTTTGTGGGCCTACCGCACTAGCATCCGAACCTCTATGAGTGCTACCCCTTTCTCCCTCGTGTACAGAACAAAGGCTGTCTTACCTCTCAAAGTACAAATCCCGTCTCTCCGCATCTCCCTACATGACATTCTTTCCAACGACGACTTTCATCAAGATCACTTAGCTCAACTTGAGTTACTTGACGAGCGTCGTCTTGCTGCCCTCAATCATCTCCATGTCTACCAAAGTCGCATAAAGCGAGCCTACGACAAAAATCTGCGAGAATAAGATTTCAACATCGGAGACCTCATCCTCAAAGAGAATCAACACGTGACCAATATGGAGCGAAGTAAACGAGGCAAATTCACCTCCAATTGGCTTGGACCTTTTATCATCACGCACAAGTATGGGTCAGGGACTTATCGTCTATCCTCCCTCAATGGACGGCCAGAACCTGAGCCTCTTAATGCGTTGCATCTTCGACCATTCTTCTGTTATTCAAGTACTTGTCTACTTGACACATAACTTGAGCTCGTCCCTTGAGCAATCCTCGTCCTCTTAATCCTTATTCCTTTCAACCCTATTCCCCTTTAACAAGTCCTTTACAACCCTTTTATGACGTATGGATGCTTTGTCCTAATAAAAGGGAGTCCTTGAACTTCTACAGTCTTGTCCATGACTCAAAAAAAAAAAAAAAAAAAATCAAGATGTCAAAACAAATCCAAGGTCACAAAATCAAATCAAAAAAGACAGACTGCTCCCTCGAAGGATAGCTGTACTATCATTGCTGTAGCTAATAGACTGATCCCTCGAAGGACAGCTATTCAAACATTATATAAAGCAAAAATATAGACCACTCCCTCGAAGGATGGCTATGACTAAATCTTGCTACAAATAGCAACCTTTCTTAGAAGCTTCCCGCATTGATCAGCTTCGAAACATGACCATAAATCAAATGACATCTCTCTGTAGACTTCCCACATCGATCAGTCTGCACCAAAAAAAAAAAAAAATGAGTCATGGACTTGACTTGTAGTTGTCTCAGGGTCTCCTATAAAAAGGGACAAGGTTATTCCTGCTCTTAAACTGGGTTACCCTATCCTCCTCCTATTACCTACTCAAGGGACTTCGAGCTCAATTTAATGTCAAAGTGATTCGATTACCGCTCTAACACAACACTGGTTAACGACATAATGCATGAACGGGGCCTTTGTTCTAATAACCCCTATCTATGCTCCCTTTCTGGTCCTTGTCAATGAAAGAGCAATTCGCCTTTCACTTTTTCTCTACACTTTGGTCACATTTAACCACATCAATTGTCGACTCAAACCAAGCTATTTTTCATCCTCATGGCATCAGACATCATCCTCGTCCATTTCACATAGTTTCTATGGACACCAATACACATGGAAACTATCGACCAGACCTAATTTATGTTAAGCATAAACCAATACTTGCTGAAGCATAAATAGACCTTCATTCATTTTTAGCATACATCCATCATGACTATGGAAACTTGCTAGGGATGAAAGACTCTCGACCAATTCTACAAAATACATCATCTTATCCTCATCTTACCCTCATCATTTTGACACTTGACCACATCCAATCATCAACAAGTCTGAACTACATTGGTCTGAGGCCCTATGACCAGGGCTATGTAGGCAGCACTCAGATAACACATCCTCTGAGGTTAGCTCGACCACCCCCGTTTGTTCAATGGACAAACCTTCTCTTCTGTGACTTTGATCACGACCAACTCCATTTTCTTTGACCAAGACCAATCATTTTCTTTGACCCTTCCTCCCTTTTAGGGAGAACTACATTGGCCTGAGGCCCTTCACACAAGGGCTATGTAGGCAGCACTCAGATCACATGACATTTTCTGAGGTTAGCTCGGCCACATCCTTTCGTCCATCCATCCTCTTGACCAATGACCATTGGAGATCATGCGTATCTCCTTCGACCTTCGACTACTTCCAAGCCAATGTTGCCTTGGTTGTTTTTGCGTGTGTGCTACCTCACGGCTGGTTAGTAGAATTGTCCGCAGACTATTTTTGACCCTTTGCAAGTATAAGATCGCAAGCCAGTTGATCCCTAATACTTGTGGCATTTTCGTGTTTTTGGGAGCACTTCTTGAGCCTGGGATACCTGGAACACGATGACCATTTGGAGCTTCAGCTTAGATTGAGTAACCCGATCAGCAGACGACTAAATGCTGGGGCCTGGTTACTTCAATTTTGGCACTCCTTGACCCTCGACATGCGACAATTTGACCCAATCATCTCGTGAAGTGGTATACGCGCAATCACGACTATTGCAGCATTTTCGCTCACACTCTTCTATCCATCTCTCTTTCAAATCGACACTCGATCTCCAGTTCCCTTCTCTCGACTATCGCTTTGAGGGGGGAACACCTCATTCTTTTCCTGGGGCAACCAACTCCTATTTTTGTCTTGCAGTTCGTCAAGAACAACCAACAAGACAAAAAGGGGCAAATGTAGACACCGCAAATGTGTCTGCACCTTGGCTCTCCCCCCTTGTCCGCCTCAAACCCATATCCTAACCCTTGGCCTTAGTCCCCTCCACTCATTTGATTAAAATAACTTAAATATTTCAATTAAGTGGCCCCCTTTCCACCTCACCCTTGCCACCTTGGATCCCTCCACCTTCCTCTTAGCCTTTATTATGCCAAATCTTCTCATTATCTTCCTCCCGCACCCATTTAAGCATCCTCATGACCGTTCTTCCCACAATCCCTCACCCGACGGCGTGCAAGAATGGGCAGAGGCTATTTTTAGTCTCTGTCCCCATTCTGCCACTACCGACGTCGGCGACCCTTCGGCCGACATCGGCGATACTGCCAGTGTCGGCAGCCTTCAAGACTCCTTTCTGCATCCATTCCAGCCCCCAGCCCCTTGAGCTCGCAAACAGATTTCTCTTGGCATTTTGGCATTCGTTTCTTCTCCCTCTGGACCTCATGTAATAGCAGCAACAGGTGCAGGGATTCTTGAGCAGAGATTTCCTCTTGCAAAGTCTTTTGTGGTCTCAACAATAGCTTTTCCACTCTTCATTCAGCAAGCTAAAAAGGTAAGCACAGTCTGTTATTTCATTTCATTTCTTTTCTCTAGTGTTCAGTTGTTTAGTATCTGTTATCTCCCACTATCCTCTGTCCTACCCCTTGAGAGGCTCAAAAGCCTTCTCAGGCCCTGTCCTCTGTCCATCTCCCTTTCACTTGTCATCCTTTCAGTACAATCCTGGACAACTCCCTCATCCCTCCTGCCAACAAAGACCCTATACAGGGCACCTAATCAGTTGCAGACCATTCCCCAGTCCATTCAAATTCATCCCTGAGCTCTGCCTCGACCCTGTTCATGTACCAGACCCATCCACAAGACCAGAAACCCGACCAAACCCGACTACAGGCCACTGCCCCGACCGACGCTGGTTACTTCCCCGGATGACGTCGACAGGATAATTGAAGTCGGCAGACCAGGCAACCGACGACGGCAACATTACCGACCTCGGCGACTGTCATCAGCCCGATAACTCCTTTCAGGTAACCATTGATCTTTTCTTTCATTTCTAATTTGTTTACCATCTCTGTATTCTGGCATTCTATATTTCCTTAGTCTTTTATCTGTCTGTTATCAGTGGGTTGACCTCCCTTGAGGAAGTTTTCACACTTCCGGGAACAAGCTCTCGCTTGGCAACCCACTGCCTATCCATCTAACATTTTCTTGTCCAAGTTTTTTTTCCTTGCAGGTGTCATTCCTCCACAGCCAAAGAGGGGTGCTCACAAACGTCTGGATTACGGTGCGCAATATTTATCCAAGTACTTCTAGCCTTGTCCATTTCTTTAGTTTCTTTATTCATCTTTTGAATGTAGAAAGTGAATTAGCGATAGAAACAACATCTTTGGCAACCTCTTGGGATTGCATGCCTGCTATGCATCTAGAATAGTTACCTTATACCTACATTGGGATATTAAATCATCTTAGCTCAACACAAAACATGACTTGACCTTGACACTGATTGTCAACCTCTTGAAATGAATGGAACAACTAACTATCTTCACCACACACAACAAGACAAGAAATAAATGAACCAAAGCAACACACACACACACACACTTGTGCTAAAAATAACTTATAATAAAAATAAGACACCAAAAAACTAATCTAACCTATACTAACCTACTCTAAAAAATTGAGACAACCATAAACAAAACCATTGATTGGTAGTGCAAAGTAGCTATCTCTCTTCACCAAGTTTGTGTGACTAGTAAGTTTGATGTCATCCATGAGAGAATGAAATAGATGTAATTATATTTTGATATTATTAAAATCCTATTCTTATTCAAAATCAACCTTATACACCTCATCTACCTTTATTTAATCATGAGTAATTAATTGTATATACATGGATTGATCTTGGACATTTTTAGGCTCATATTCATGTTCTAAAATGAACATGGTAGGTAATGGCTCCTCCTTGTTGGATTCTAACTGAGAAAAGTAGCTGATAGGACATGCTATTTTAGTGGTATAGACATGATCAACCTTCATCACATGATTATCCTTTTCCTCCTTAATATTTAGTGGATCAAACTGAATAGATTGATATGTTTCTTTTAACATGCTTGTAAAATTGGCTTTAAGAGGTGAAAAATTTTTTCTCTTTAAGAGGTTGATGCCAAAATATTTTTCTTCTTCCAAGATTAAAAAAATATCTTAAAATGTATTAAAAATTTGAAATCCTTCCTTGAAAACATCAAAAAAGTCGAATTCAAATGAAGTAACTTCATGGAGTGACATGCTTGGAGAGTTGTCATCTTCTTGATTATTGGTTTACTTGAAAAATATGCCTTCCTCAATTTGTATCAGTTGATAACCTTATTATATAAGAGTGTAACATGATCTTATGACTTAAAACAATACCTCCAACTTAATTTTACCTTGTACTAGCTCATTTAGAGCTTCTGATTTGATAAGAGCTAATATAGAGGTAGTCATAACATAATTTGAGAAAGAATTAGAGTTTGTACCTATTTGATCATGTTCTTGGTGATCAAAACAACCTTTATCCACCTCTAATGATTCTTTAGGAGATTATTATTTTGTTTTAACAACCTTAACAACACCTTGTTCACATTATGAAAGACCATCTCTCTCAAAGTCTACTAACACTTTATCAACTTATACTCCATTAAGGTCACCTTTTTCTTCATCTTTAAAGGCTAATTTACTTCTCTTTTCACCAACAGGTGTTCCAATGATGATATATTAATCATATTCACTTTGATCACTCTCCTCATAGCCTTCTTAAGGACCAATAATAGTTTCAACTTGCCCTTCCTCATTTTCCTCCCATAAAACATGTTCTTCTTCAAGGATGGGTTGTTCAGACTCACAAACAAGCTTTGGGGTCTTGATATGAATGATCTTATCATTATTTTACTTACATATACCAATAATTCCTTTAAATATTTATATGATTTGGTCTTAAAATTTCACCACAAGGACCTCATTCTTTATTTGGATGCTCTCTTGAATTGACTTCCATGATGGGAAATTTTTAGGTTCTTCAAACTTCTCAACAAGGACTTCTTTCTTACTCTATATTCCTTCTTAAATTTACCTCCATGATGGGAAAATTTTAGGGTCTTAAGTAGGGATGGGTGGGTATTTAATAGGCAAAATTTCTTCTTTGGCCTCAATTTCCCAATATAAGCTTGTTCCATTTTGTTTATCCCATGACTCCACCACTTGATTCCAACTTGGAATCTTAAAGGAACTTTGGAGGGCTCTTGAGAAAGGGGAAGAGAATTTTGTGCCAAGATAGCCTCATTATTTTCCCTCCAAGTGGAAATCAAACACACCAATTTTGATTTATATTGATCTTGAAACCTCTCAACAAGAACTTCTTTCCTCTTTTGGATGCTTTCTTGGATTGACCTTCATGATGGGAAGGTTTTAAGCTCTTGAGGAGGGATTGGTAGGGCTTGAAAGGCAAATGTTCTTATTTTGACTCAATTTACCAATCTAATTTTTTTCCATTTTGTTTATCCCATGAATCCAACACTTGTTTCCAAATTGGAATCTTAAAAGACCTTTTAGGGGGATCTTGAGGAAGGGGAAAAGAGTTTTGTGCCAATATATCCTCATTATTTTCCCAACAAGTGGCAATTAAACACTATAATTTTGATTTATCTTGATCTTCAACCCTATCAACAATAAATTATTTCCTCTTTTATATGTTTTCTTATATTTACCTCCATTATGGGAAGGTTTTAGGCTCTTAAATAGGGATGGGTGGGGCTTGAATGGACAAAGATTAGTTTTTGGCCTTAATTTCCCAATCTAAGCTTGTTTCATTTTGTTTATCCCATAACTCCACCACTTGATTCCAACTTGGAATATTAAAAGACCTTTTTAGGGGCTCTTGAGGAAGGGGAAGAGAGTTTTGTGCCAATATATCCTCATTATTTTCCTCTCCAAGTGGTAATCAAACACTCCAATTCTGATTTATGTTGATCTTCAACCCTATCAAAAAGAAATTATTTCCTCTTTTGGATGCTTTCTTGGATTGACCTTTATGATGGGAATGTTTTAGGATCTTGAGGAGGGATGGGTGGGGCTTTAATAGGCAAAGGTTCTTCTTTATCCATAATTTCCCAATCTAATCTTGTTCCATTTTATTTATCCCATGACTACACCACTTGATTGCAAATTGGAATTTTAAAAGACCTTTTGGGGGGATCTTGAGGAATGGAAAGAGATTTTTGTGCTAAGATACCCTCATTATTTTACATCAAAGTGGAAATCAAATAATCCAATTCTAATTTATATTGATCTTCAACCCTCTCAAAAAGAACTTTCCTCTTTTGGAAGCTTTCTTGGATTGATCTCCATGATGGGGAGGTTTTAGGCTCTTGAGGATATATGGGTGGGGCTTTAATAGGTAAATGTTATTCTTTGACCTCAATTTCCCAGTCTAATATTATTCCATTTTTTTTATCCCATGACTCCACTACTTGATTCTAACTTGGAATCTCAAAGGACCTTTTTGGGGGCTCTTGAAGAAGGGAAAGAGATTTTCGTGCCAAGATAGCTTCATTATTTTCCATCCAAGTGGAAATCAAACACTCCAATTCTGATTTATCTTTATCTTCAACCCTCTCAACAAGAACTTCTTTCCTCTTTTGGATACTTTCTTGGATTGACCTCCATGATGGGAAGGCTTGAGGAATATGTGAAGCACTTGGGAGGTTTTGAAACTCACTTGATTCAATCTTCTATGGAATAATGGGCTAAGCAAAAGAGAGGTATTGTGGATTATGAGAAGGAACATGAGGCTAATGGCACTAAAATTATTTCCTCTCACGCACTACTAATTTGTCCTTTATGTATTGAATTAGGCCATTTATGTCAAACATGTCACTATGAAGTTTTTTTTGGTTCTCTCTCTCAATAGGTTCCCAATTTCTCTTAACCAATTACAATGAGTATCTCATTTTTTGAATGAGATGAATAGGGACATGTATACCATACTCTCTTTGTCTATCAAGATCTATCATATGCATCTCATATCCCACAAGAGTTTGCTTTAAAATTGAGATAAATTGATTGTAAATGTAACTATATTGACAAGGAGTATCATGGTTTAAACAAGGCTAATTAGAATAATGAATAGGATATCAAGGAGGTTGATTTGGGGTGCAAGGTGGCATATAAGACTGATAACAAGATTGGCTAGATTGATATAAATGTTGAAAACATTAGTAATATTGATGACAAAATGAAAAAGTATGATACTCTTGATAGCAAGGCTTTTATGTCTTAATATGGGGCTAATATAACTCATTATTTTTCTAATAAGGATCAACATACTACTGGTAAGGATCAATATAGGCTATATATGTCTCATCAACTTGAGTAAAATAGAAAACCACACCAAACTCAGCCATGAGACCTCATAAGAAAGGCCAAAATAGAAAGAATATTTGCTTAAAATAATATATGGGCTACTAAAACTAATCAAATGAACTTAGAGTCACCATTGGTGATTATGTTCATGCCTCCAAATGTTGGTACATTAAAGAGCAAATCCAGTAACTCTTAAATGGATAAATTCTCTTATCCCACCAAGCATGCTAGAATTGTTATCATAAAAAATTTCACCCTTGAGGAGGTTATTCAGGCCTACACAATGAATTGATAGCATGGGAATAAATGTAGGTTATGGGTGACCTAAAAAATGGATTGAACCTATAGATAGGGTTATCTCCTTTGATGTATAACTTCAAAACTATCACTAAACCTACTAAATTTCAAGGGAAAGGGAGAGAGAAATGAAATAAAACTAAAATAGGAAGGTGATGCACCAAAGTATTGACCACTACCACACATAAAGAAATTAAAAATTAACATAGGAGTAATCTATTCATACACTACTCCTAATCTACTCCTCTTACATCAATATTTCAATATGAAGGTGGTAGATTGTGATTGGGCAAGGAGAGATGGTTTTCAAGAGGTCTAAAGGACACTAATGAAATAGTGTCTCACTTAACCTTCATAAAAAAAATTAAACACTTCATATGACCTACAAGAGTGAATTTAAATTGCATATAGGTGAGAGAATGAGATAACATGTCAAGGAGAACTGAATCAACACTAGACAAGATCAATCATCCATGTATAAACACTAAATTACAATCATAAGATAAGGTAAAACCATATTATCTATTGATTAAAAGGATTAAAAAATCATCTTGGCTTCTCCATACTCAA